>CM052896.1:119865105-119925769 GCA_028534135.1 Potos flavus
ATCCAAGGACGGATAGCTGGAGATCCTCAATCCTCTAAAAATCTCCTTATGTGCGGAGTACTCAGTTGCTCCATCTTCTTTCATGTCCCCACAGCAATGTCTATACCCCTTATTACATGTTGTATTAAGGCAAAGACAGTATTTCCCTCTTCTCTCTATCTCCCCCAAGAAACTGCACAGGGCCTGGCATCCAGTAGTCACTCAAACATCTAGCTAGTTAGCCCAGTGAGTAAACAAATCCTGATACTTTCTTAATTTAAACTATATTTTACAGAGATTGCATGGAAAATTGTTTTCAAAGTTTGAAAATAACACTTCACAAATGCATTTTTAACAGACTAAATATAAGCTTCCTGATTGTCCAGCAGACTGTTCAACACTGTTCCCTAAGAAACAAGTGCAGTAGTCTTTACGGGGTCTTCAAAAAGCGCTGAGACACCATGAAAAAAAAATCAATCTCTTATCATGAATATATATATACATATATATATATATATGTATATGTATATGTGTATATATATATATATATTTTTTTTTATAGATTTTATTTATTTCTTTGACAGAGAGAGAGAGAGAGAGACAGCGAGAGAGGCAATGCAAGCAGGGGGAGTGGGAGAGGGAGAAGCAGGCTTCCCGCTGAGCAAGGAGCCTGATGCGGGGCTCGATCCCAGGACTCTGGGATCATGACCTGAGCCGAAGGCAGACGCTCAACCGACTGGGCCACTCAGGTGCTCCTCTTTTCATAAATATTATACCACTATAAAAAAGATCATTTCATTCAAAACACATCTAGGTGGGCATTTTTACATGCATAAAATTAAACCCCTTCTATAGTCATTTTCTTACTTCCAAATCTCTTCTCCTTTAAACTGAATGTTATGATAAAAGCCTTTAATAAATTCCTAATTTATTAACTCATTAATGTTTCTGAACTGCTAGAACGGGGGAAAGTGAGTGCAGGAGACTGTGCTGACACCGGAGCCTGAGCAGAAGGTGAAGACAGTCCTCGTGTGCGTCCCTGGGACCTAAGGACAGAGGCACCAGCTGAGAGTAAGAACACGGACTCCAGGACAGAGGGCACCCTAGTTACAAGACAATCCACAGTGGCCAATCAGTGGGTCACTGCACACATTAAAAGAATACTTGTGCTTCTGTTTTAACTATAGAAAATGAAACAAACACTGACCTTAGCTCCAGGAAGTACTTCATTCTGTTTCAACGTGAGACTCAACTCCAGCCTACCAATCAGCCCTCCAATCTGCACTGGGTCAGAGGGTGCTACCTCTGGTAAATTTCTAGTTAGCTGTGGGTGTGGCTCATATACAATTTTGGGATTCCAGCTAGGTGACAGCTTTGGCTCAGTTTCCTACAATGAGGCAATAAGAATAAAGTAATTCTTTAAAACACCTTAGTGTAAATAAACCAAAGTGCAAAATACAAATGTCAACTTAAGAGGAATAAAATACTTGACGTGAAAAACTGTATTATGTGATAATGAATAAACCAGTGTCTTACGGTTAGCATGAAACACAACAGTAATAAAGGCAAATCATGGAGAAGGACTTTATGAAAAAAAAGCACAACATCTACTCAAATTACAGCAATAAGAAAACTTAATAGTCTATAATTATAAAAATCTGAATAATGTAAAAGATAAATTATGGAAGGACTGATTTATAAAAGAACTCTCTACTCTTAGAAAGGATTAAAAAAAGTTCCTTAATTATAAAACTTTTTTAAGATATGATTTATAAGTTTTCAGCCATACATTCATTATGTAAGGTAAATGTGAACATTGCTTTTGTTTTCATTATAAAAGGGTATTAGCTGTTAATATACCATTTTCCCCACAAGATACAGTATCCAACGTTATACCCAGCACTGGTAGGAAAGGCATTAATTGTAAACAGGAGTATTTTTAAAACTTTGAAACAAAATACTGAATATTTGTGTTAACTTCCAGATCAGATGGAAACTCACTAACACATATTCTATATCCTAGCGCAATTAAATAGCCCTCCTTTAAACTATTTACTTATAAATTTATTTTTGGAGAGGGAGAGAGAGACTTTTAAGCAGGCTCCATGCCCAGTGCAGAGCCCGATGCGGGGCTGGATCTCACAGCCCTGAGATCATGACCTGAGCCGAAATCAAGAGTCAGACGCTCAACTGACTGAGCCATCCAGGCGGCCCTAATTTAAACTTTTTTAAAAAATCTATGATTTAGTGTTTGGTTTTTTGTTTTGTTTTTCTTACCGCTGGTGCAGTTGAACACACTGGGGAAGATTTTGCTGACGCAGAAAACTCCTCCCAGAAGAGAGAGACTCCGGAGAGCTGGAGTAACTTGTGAGCAAAGGCTGTGGGCTGATGCACATTAATTCCTGAGGCCTCGTCAGCAGCTTCATCACAGTAGACAGTTCTCAAAGTTTAAAACAAAGAGCGTTGGCATCAAACTCCTAAGAAAATCTACTTGCAAGTCTAAGAAACACGAATAGCTTTTTAAGGTAAAGTGGTTTTCAAGTGTTACCACTCCTTAGAAAATGCCTAATGTGGTCAGCATTAGTGTTTTACTACAGGAAACGTTTTCACCGAGAGACCTCAACCTCAAGAAGGATAATTTTATGGGGCTCCTAAACTGGGGGAAAAGATTAATAACTTCCTAAAGTTAGCCTCAAGGAAAACAATTCCTGTACTCCCTCACAAACATCTCTTGGTAACAGTGAGACAGCATTTGGCTTCAAGTCACAAGCCTGCGATGAATGACATTTCTTGAACTCTTGTGACTATTCTATGAGTTCTTATGACTCATTTCATTTTCAAAATACAGAATGTGGTTCTACATCCATGAGATTTAAGGTACTTTTTAATATACCATTTCAGGTAATGCAACCTAATTTCAAAAATCTGTTAACAATAACGGTTTCACTAATAGATAATTTTATGATGATAGAAAGATAGAAACCATTAACATATCTGTTTAAAATTTGGTAAAAGCTCCCAACAGATCCCTACACAAAGTGTCTTTGGTGCTCAGTGCACACACTTCATTCTGCACATTTCTGTCACATTAAGACATAGGTGAACAGTGACTACGTCAAGGGCAACCTTCTCGGGTCCCCTCCTTCTGTGGGTGCTTTGTACTATCTGTATGTTCTGTACTCTCAATAAAGTTGGCTTTGCTGCCCACCAAAAACAACAAAACAAAAACACAAACAGCGATGACTTCAAATTGACACTCAGCTAGTTATAAGGCTCCAGGTGGGCATACACAGAAAACTAAGTGCTGGTTTCTATCTTTTTAAGTAAATCACTATTGCACAGATACTCTCACAGAATCCTCTCAAAGAAAACTGCAGGCTTAGCCTTTCTCATGAAAGCAGCACTTAGATCAAGCACAGGAAAGCAAAGACACCAAAACGGGATGTCACTCGTATGAAAAAACTCAATTAGGAGCCTTAAATTTAGTAGCACTCACATACTCATGGTTTTTATTTGGTATTAACTAAAAGAGAATCATTTGCTTTGAATTCCATGCAATATTATATATAATTATACCTCAACTGGTACTTTAAGTTTTCAGTAATGGGATTAGCACGTATCTTGGAGAGCAGTGCTTCACTTGGAAACCACACGATGTACTAACTCAATAGCCTCACTTCTAATCTCTAAAAGCATCAAAAAATCTAACAGAAGTCAGATATTACTATTTATACAAGAAAGAATGGGGTCATTTATTCTCAGATATAAGAAGTCTTACCTTTCTATTCGAATTTCAAGTGCAGTTCCAGTTTTGGAATTTTCTGGCACGTGTTCAATTCTCAAGACAGTGTCTATAAACGTGACTTTTACTCTTCTTAGTACTAGAGTAAACAGGTAACCGTCAACATGAGACCACATGTATACAAAATAAAAATTTCTAATGAAAGGAATAAATACTAGTTTAATAAGAGCTTACAAAATAAAGTAAAATCCCAAAATCTTGGGTTTGTAATAGACATTTTGCCTTACTGAGCACCTACCCCAACACATCTCAATAGATACATGTGCAATGCCTAACACTCTCTGCTGAACTCTAAACTCTTCATTACACAAGCATAATAAAAGACACAGAGGAAAAACTAGGGTACAAAAGGACATGAAATTAAATTGAATATTTAAAATAACCTCAATTCTAAAGTTCTGAAGTGAGAAGAGTAACTCCTTAAAAAAAAAAAAATCACTCCAATGGATTTTCTTTACACAAGGCTTACTAAAGAAAGATACTAAATAACTAAAAAAAAATTTTTTTTAAATATTCAATAATGCCAAACCTGTTTCAATGGTTTCAGCAAACTTTTCAAGTCCTTCAAAAGGCTGTGATGCTTCTCCTTGTTCATCTGTTAATTTCTGGCTAAGACATTCTTTTGCCAATTGCATACTGCTGGTCATGAAACTTGACCAATACATAGGCTCAGAACCAGTTGCTGCAGAAAATATAGATTAATCCTAAATAACTTCTCATAGTTACGACAAAGCCATTTCTTAAAATGCCACATTTGAAATAAATTCTTAACCCTCCAAGAGATATTTAACATCACGGTGTTACCTAGGCATATGATATTCTAGAAATTACTCTTGAGATTTAAACATCATCTTATAATAACTGAGAAGAGAAAAAAAAAAATCACAGAAAGAAGTCCAGAGACACGTGTTCTCATTAAATGATATGTATCTGTCAAATGTTAAATCATGAATTCATTCAATTTAATGCATGTGTGATACAGTTCAAAATACTGTAGAACAGGGGTCAACAAATTTTTTTGGCAAGGGTCAGATGGTAAATAGTTTAGGCTTTGTGGGCCCTACAGTCTCTACCCTGACTACTCAACACTCTCACTCTAGTGCAAAAGCAGGCTGAGAGAATAAGGAAATGAATGAGTATGGCAGTGTTCCAATACAAAATTTACAAAAATATGACAGATCAAATTCGGCCTGCAGGGTGCCTGGGTGGCTTAGTTGGTTGGGCGACTGCCTTCAGCTCAGGTCATGATCCCAGAGTCCCGGGATCGAGTCCCACATCAGGCTCCCGGCTCCACAGGGAGTCTGCTTCTTCCTCTGGCCTTCTCCCCTCTCGTGCTCTCTCTCTCTCTCAAATAAATAAATAAAATTAAAAAAAAAAATTTGGCCTGCAGGCCATAGTTAGCTGACCCTCCTGTAGGGAACAGAAAAATAATGATTACTTCTGCCCACTGAAAGCCTACAATATAGAGGAAGAAATGAGATGTGGTTAAGAAGAATTAGTAAGCAACTATGCAATGTCAACAGAAAACACTGACGGCTAAACCAAGAGATTAACTCTTCCCATGGACAGAATTTAACAGGAAATCTGGTAGAGGTGGCATCTGACTAAGCTTTAGAAGGTCAGTATAAATGTAGATAAAATAGAAGAACATCCTTGGAAGAATCCATGAACTGGGAAAAATCCTTTCCAGATCATCCCTCAAAGAATTGCACTACACTTCCTTACATTATTATTCAACACAAACTGACAGATTACTAGAATTACTGCCTTCCAAAATGCAATTTAAAAACCCTTCTCACGGAATATTTTTAAAGGCAGAATATTTGACTTTCCATAAGAAAATATTATTCTATATAAGCATGGTTAAAAAAATAAAATATTCTTGTTAATTAAATGCCATTATCAAGGAGGATTTCCATGCATAGACTACCAATTTTCAAAGTATAGGTGCTATTAATTCTAATAAGCATAATTTCAACTTCAGTGTTCCAGACACCACTTAGGATTGTAATTCTTCAAGTATATCTTGACCAACATCACTTGCCACTCAAAGAATTTAAATTCAGAATTCAAGATGATTTAGACCGTGACTCTATTGGCTTATAAAATACACACACGCACTCCGAAGTAGAAAATCTGAGCTATAACAGAGCACAGTGGTTAAGAATATGGACTCCAGAACTAGACTGCCGGGGCTGAGATCGCAACTCTCCACTTAACTAGCTATGACCTTGGACAAGTTACTAAATCAACCTGTGCTTCAATGTCCTGCTCCATAAAAATGGAGATAACAAACATATCTATTTCAAACAGCTATGATAAAATAATATTGGCAAAGCACTCATAACAGCATCAGGCATGCAAGAAGCACTATATACATGTTTAATAAGTCAGAAAATGGCATATATATAACTAAAGCTACCACGTGGAAACACTTATAAATAATAACTTACTACTACTTTAAAGCTTTTCCCTTCCAAATTTTTCTTTTGAAAAGTTTCAATCCTAAGGAAGAGGTGAAAAAACGGTGCAATGAACACCTGCATAGCCTTCATTTAGATTCATCACAACTATACACACACACACACAAATACACACACACACTCTCATTCTTTTGCTGAACTATCTGAAGGTAAACTGCAGGCATCATAACACTCCCAAATACTTCAGCAGATAACTCGTAAGAATACAAACATTCCCATGCAAGAGCTCAATAACATGAATACACCCAAGAAACCTAACACCGACAGAATACTATCTTCTATACATTCCATACCCAAATTTCCCAGCTGTCCCAGTAATATCCTTCATAACAAAAATAAACAAAACACAGGATTATCTACTGCAGTTATTCATGTCTTACTCTTCTTTAATCTGGAACAATTCCTCTACCTTTCTTGTCTTTCATGATACTGATACTTCTAAAGAGTACCAGTTAGTCTATAGAATTTCCCTTATTTTGGATTTGTCTGCCTTGTTCCTTATGATGTGATTCAGATTAAGCACTTTTCACAGGAACAGTGTATATATGATGTGTCCTTTCCAGCCATCACATCAGGACACACGTCATGGCACTCTGACCCACTACGGATGAGATTAAGATTGACCACTAGGGCTGTTGTGGTGACTATCAATTTCCTCCACTGTGAAAGAAACATTTTTCTCTCTGTAAATAATATGTGATCAAGGGGAGGTATGTTGGTACATCTCAATATCAAGCTCCTCAACAACACGTCACCAAATGGGGTTAGGACTCATTATTACCACCTCCATCAATTTTTACCATGGTGGTCAAAACCACGGCGATGGTCTATCATTTTTTTCTACTCTAGTAAGTTGATATTCTACTGCAATAAAGAGCTTTCCCTTCTTCCTGCCGTTACATACTGATTACTTACTTGTAACAGTATGGACTTAGAGCTATTTTTTTTTAATTCCACATGTTATAATTCATTTATTGTCATTAGTCCCAGATTTGGCCAAAGAGAGCACCTACGAGTCCAGTCCTCTGTCCTTTTAACATTTCTCCATCAATCTTTGAGCACTTCCTTGGTTTCTGGCACAATACTTTGAAACTTTAAAATACAAGTCACTTTATATAATCAGTAACAAATAATTAAACCAAATCATCAGTATACTAACGTTCCCGTGGGTAAATAGGGCAAATAGTAACACCTAAAGGTAAAAATCACACACCCCCAAGTCCTAATATTTTATCTACTGATAATCTCACAAATACAATGCTAAGTAATAAATTAAATACTGAATTTAATACAATTAGGTTACTTTCCCAATCTGTGAAGAGTACAATAGAAACAAACAAAATAGAAACACGTCACACACCTACCTAGGCGGGGTCTAGGCCGGAAGACCATTTCTAGCCCTTTCACTTCCAGTGCACAATTCTCCTGCAGCAAGGAGCCCCATGGAACTGATAGAGAAATTGACTGTATGAATCCTTCGGTGACTTCCAAAGGCGCATCTGCTGACTCCAGGATCTCATTGAGACACTAAAGAGAAAAACCAAGTGCATTTTGAAATCACAGGAACAAGAACTCAAAATTGTTAACTTATTCAAAGATGCTGAATATGCTCATATATGTGTGTCAGACACTGGGCATAAGGAAACCAGAGTCCAAGATAAAGACTCTCCATCCTCAGTTTACAAGATAGCTTACCATGAAAGACACACATAAATAAGGTGTGATGAGCTACGTGAAAGAGGAAATACACTGTACTCTTTGAGCATGTAATAGAATCGAACGCGGAGACCCAAGGCAGGCCACCTGAGGAAGTACCATTTAAAAGTGAGACCAGAGAAGGCTGAGGAGTTAACCAAGCTAAGTGGTCCACACAGCGACAACAGTGCGTGGAAGAATCAAAGAAAGCAGGTCAGAGAGCACAATCCCACATATATTTAAGACGCAAAACCTTTTGAAAAGGAAAAGCTGCTTTAGACTCTAGTGTAGTGTGCTAGGGTAATAAGCCAGAGATAAAACTACATAGATAAGGGAGAGTGAAATCCAAACAGCCTTGTAATTCAGGTTAAAGAGTCTGACATTTATCTCAAGAGCAAAGTGAAGCCACTGAAAGGTTTTAAGCAAGCAACTGTGATGAGATTAGAACTTTATTCAGTTCTGCTACCAAGCCAAGTATGTATTGGAAGAAAGCAAAACTCAGGCAGAAAGGTCGTTCTGAGTAAGAAAAGCTAGGGAAATTGGTTTGGTGAGGGCAGGGACACTGAAGACAGTTAGAAGTGGACAGATTTTTTGTAAAATATTAGGAAGTAGAATTAATTGGCATCATGAGAAATAAAAGAAGAATGAAGAATGACTTCCGGGTTGGGGACCTGGGCAGCTGGTTAGCTAGTGGTGCCATTTACTGAGAAAAAACCTGGAGAAGCAGGTTAGGGGAAGCTCGGGAGCTGAGTTCCAAAGAGTACAAGTGAGCAGACATCTAGGTAGAGATGTCCAGGAGGCAGCTGGATATTCTGGTCTAGATGTCAGGAGAGCCATCTAGGCTGAAGATATAGAAGGGCATTACGAATCCTGAGGGTCAATGAAGGCCTAGGCTGAGGAGAGACAGCCTTCGGGAACTTGTGTAGAGTTAAATGATAAGAGGCCTAAGACTAAGTCCTAATAAATACCAACATTTAAGAATTAAGAATCTGGGGCGCCTCAATGGCTCAGTCAGTTGGGCCTCCGACTTAATTTCAGCTCAGGTCATGACCTCAGGATCATGAGATCTAGCCCTACATCAGGCTCCGCACTGGGCATGGAGCCTATCTGAGGAATCTGCAAAGTAAACTAGAAAAAAGCAGAGAAGTAGAAGAAAAGTCAAGAAAGCCTTACATCCCAAAAAATCGTGGAAAGACAAGTATAAAAAGTGGTACAGTGCAACAAAAGGCAAAAAGAGGTCAAAGATTTTTAAGTGTCCACTGGATTTTCTTGATATTTAGGCTGCTGGTGATCCAACTGAGAACAATTTCAATGGCATGGTAGGGAAAACCAGACCACAACAGAAGGAAGATAGAATAGATATATATATATATATAGTTAACAGAACAATTAAGTGTATTTCTCGACAATGTACTTTTTTTTGACAATGTACTTTATAAATTAAAATAACAAATGTTTATTAAATGCTAGTTTATATGTAAGGTACTTTCTGCACACTATGGTGAATAGCAGTGTCATAGTTCTTTGTCCACCTAACGCTGAATGTTGAGATTTAGACTGGCTCACATTTTATCATTGTAGGTCACTACTTTAAAAGGCTTTCTTCATGCTGATGTTTGTATAACCCTACAGACTTTCCGAAGAGTACATGGGCATGGGTGGTTTTAAGGTAAACACATTCGGATCCTCAATCCATAAATATATTCTGTTCTAAAACTGACCTTCCTGAGAAGAGTACTTAACCATGGCGCCATGTTGGATCTCCCCTCCCATATTCCCTTGTACAATCTCCCTTCTCCCACTTCGCCAAAAAGGCCCATCTTTTCCCTTCCCGAATCTTCCTTTGTGCACTGCCTAGGGCATAAAAATCTCCAGGAAGCACCAACAGTATGTTTGCTAGTCTTTCCCTATCTTATACATATCTTTGGAATGACATTCAAAGTCAAGGAACAAAGTGATGTTACTACTACAAAATCGCTTCCAATCTCATCTACTTATTTATGACTCAAGGCTGTAACTATTTTAAAAATTTAAAATGAAATTTATGATGAGCCCTATCAAATTCTAGTTGTAAGTATATTCACTTATGGGCACATGAACTAATCGGGGGAAAATGGGGAAAACCACCTACCCACATCATTAAGAAATGTATTTCCAGGGCACCTGGGTGGCTCATTCGGTTAAGTATCTGCCTTTGGCTCAGGTCATGATCCTGGGGTCCTGGGACTGAACCCCACATTGGGTTCCCTGCTCAGCGGGGAACCTGGCTCCTCCCTCTCCTTCTGCCCCTTACCCCCAATCCCCACTTGTGCTCTAATAGAATAAAATCTTTAAAAAAAAAATAAATGAAATCTTAAAAGAAAAAAGTATTTCCAATAGAAGTTTTTACATTTAGTTATTGTTTTGATCAACTGTACTTAAAATAATCACAATTCCAGAGGAAAAATGTTAATACTTAAAGCCTAATGATTACCTGAAGGAAATACTGATAAGTTAAGATCAGTATGGGAAGCCCTTAGAGGAACTAAGGAAACCACTAAAAAAACCCAAAAAAAAATCAAGTGAGGACATCATTAAAGCAATTAAAACAGGAATTAAAAGGAATTAAATTTTAAAAGGAATTAGAGAGGAAATATTTAATGCAAAAGAAAGCTAGACAATAACAGTAAATTTTTAAATATGATCAATTTCAATTTGGTTACATTTTTATTGTAGAGAAATCATAGCATGATCAGTAAAAGACTTAAGCATAAAATATATAAATTAAGATAAAATTTTGCAAAGCAAGATGGACATAGTTCAATGGGAAAAGATACAATGTTAAATTTCCAACTATTAATGAAGAGCCTGTTCAAGCATTTTCGAATGTATAATGGTGGGTATTCAGATCCTACTGGGTGAAAATATGTATTTTTTATATCAATATTTACAACACAATAAAAATTATCCTCTACAACTATTTAAACTGTTAAAAAGAAAACTAAAGGCCAAGCTGGAGTCACTTGCCCCCCCAGGACAGCAAATCGACTTAATTGCAGTTTCAACCTCTCCAGGAATAAAATATTAAGCCCATCAATCTGGATTTTCTGGTTGGCAACCAATGAGGTAATCTGTCGCGTGGGCTCTCCACCCCAAAGGAAGATGAGGTAATCCACCTAAAACTCCCTGCTCTTCCCCATAAGGAAAGAAGTCCTTTCCAGAAACAATCTTTTTCAGAAACAATCTTTTCTTTTGCTAGTAACTTCTTGCCCCAACCTCCCTCCCTCCAGTAAAAACCTTCCCTTTTGCACAACTTCGGAGCTCCCCTCTACCTGCTAGGTGGGATACTGTGTGATTCAGCCAATTAGATTTTCAAATGCTCTTGGTGAATTTTGTTTTTTTAACAAAATTTATTACGAAAAAATTTTAAGTCAATTTTAAAATGCACAAGGAATGCAATAATTTTTCAAAAATTTTAAGAGAAAATTGGGCAAACGTGTTTAAAGAACACTCCTTTAAAAGAGCACGTATGGGACGCCTGGGTGGCTCAGTTGGTTAAGCAGCTGCCTTCGGCTCAGGTCATGATCCCAGGGTCCTGGGATCGAGTCCCGCATCGGGCTCCTTGCTCGGCAGGGAGCCTGTTTCTCCCTCCGCCTCTGCCTGCCTCTCTGTGCTCTCTCTCTCTCTCTCCGACAAATAAATAAATAAAAATAAAATCTTTAAAAAAAAAAAAAATGAAAATAAAAAAATAAAAGAGCACGTATTCAGGTCCTAGCTCAGTCACTTTACTAGCTGGATGGCTTTGTACAAATTCTTAGGTCTCAATTTCCTAATCCATAGAATAGGATAGTATCCATTTCACAGGGTTATCGTGAACATAAATGAGATAAGAATGCGTAAAGCTATTAACATTGTTCCTGATACTGAGTACAAGCTTTATAAATGTTGACTCTTGTTCTTTATCTTGCACAGGACCTACCTAGAGCAATGATGAGCACTACTAGGAATTCAAGGTGTATTTGACAGTATGCAGAAAGAAAAACATTTAAGTTCCATTTCTCTTTAATATGTACCATAAAACTAACTAGGATAATACATCCTTATTAAACCAAGGCATCAGAATTCAAAGAGAGATAAAATAGAGCATAAAAATTAGAAAGACCTGACTTAAACAAATTAACATTTGATTAGCACTTATTCCATACAGGACACCGCACTACACTATTTTATCTATGTTACTGCACTAAATCACCACCACAGCTCTCTGAACTAGGTATTTTCGTGCCTGTTTTACAGATAAGGCAACTGAGATCAGAGGAGTTAAATAACTTTCAAAAGCTGTTCAATTAATCACTCCAGAAACAAAACTATTAAAAACATATTTTCACAATGGAAAATCTTGCAAGAGGCTCATCAAAATGATGTGCAAACACCATTAAGTCTCAAAATTGCAGTACATGGACTTGGGAGCTGGCTTATAGAACAAACTTTCTAAAATAGAAAAATTCTCAATCCCTTTGTACTAGGGTTTTTAAAATGCAGTCAAGGACAATATGCATCAGACTGTACCAGGAGGCTTCCTAAAAAAGTAGATTCTTGGGTGTTTAGAACAAGAATTTACAGGGAAGCAACCAGAAGTCTGCATGTTAGCAAACTTCCCAGGTGAACCCAGTGCTGCTAGTGTTTTTAGAAGCTTAGGTTTCTTGAATCTTTGAGCCAGTGTGATGTACAAAAAGAATATAAGAGTTAGGAAGACTTAGGTTTGAAAACTTGCTGCGCTGCTAATATTAAGCCTGAGTAAGTTACTTAACCTCATGGTAATATGGAAATGGAAGCACCCAACGCAGAGCAAGAAAACATCTACAAGAGCACCCATTATGGTATACAGAGATGGAAGGTGCTTAATAAACAGACGCTATTATGTTCAAAAGCAAACTAAAATCCCCTACCTTGATTCTATGTCCCCTCTAGTCATCAACCTCATTTCTCTTGTAGCCAAGGCAACAATCTACTGGTACCACCAACTACTACCTGCCTTCTAACCCACAGCTCCTATGACATTGCTTTTAACTGCCAAAAAGAGCTGCCAAATGCAACAAACGACGTTGAGTCCTCACCTTCCTTGAATTCTCATCTCTAATTCCTCTGACTGCTTTGCTGTCTGAAATCCTAACTTTCTTTGGTTTCTATAACACTCTTCGCACTCTCACTCTTCCTTCCAATCCTTTGCCACTTAACTGCTCGTGTTCACTTCAGCTTCATCTTCAGCATTTTTCTCAGCTTGATCTACATACTACCCACGCCCTTTGTGCGGTTCCCGTGTTTCAGTCACTACTGACACTCTGATAACTTCCAAATATTTATCTCCAGCTCTCCCTCAATTCCAATACTATATATGTCGTGAGAATTAATAAAAGGAAATTGGATCTAAAATGGAAGAGGGGGGCACCTGGGTGGCTCAGTTGGTTGGCCATCTGACTCTTGATTTCGGCTCAGGTCGTGATCTCACCGGTTAGGAGATCAGGCTCCACGCTCAGCAGGGAGTCTGCTTGGGATTCTGGTTCTCCATCTCCCTCTGCCCCTCCCCCTGCGCTTGCACACACTCTCTAATAAATAAAAAAATAAATCTTGAAAACTAAAATAAAATGGAGACAGGAGACCAGAAGGGAAAGCTCTCACGCTCCACCACTGGGGGTCAGTTGCAGACCCAACAAGGAGAGACCTACCTTGCAAGTCTACCCTACCTTAGCTGCTACCTTCCTCCCCAGCAGGAGGTAGGGAAGTTTCCTCCTTCCCTCGATGCCCATAAGAGCCCAGCTGGAGAGAGCCAGTCTCAGTTCAGCCAACGAAGAGCCATTCTACTTCTAACTCCCAGTTTACTCCAGTGGTACTCCAATGGACCTTTTGTTTCTAACAGCCCTTCCAACTTCTCCCCTTCCTCTGGTAAAAGAGCTTACTTCTCCCTTGTTCTCCAGACTTGCCTATGGTTTTGTTGTAACTTATTTGTCCAAGATTGCAATGCTCTGCTATTCCCGAATAAACCAATTTTTGCAGGTAATGCAACTGGCAGTTTTATTTTTAAGGTTAACAACATATAGCTCCCACTGCCTCCTGAGATACTCTGTCTGGATGTTCCAAAGTCCCCTTAAAAAAAAAAAAAAAAATCAATGTTGAAACTTATTCTCCCCTCAATCTCAATCTCCTCCTTTCCCCTTCCACTTGCTCCCTACTCCCACAGGGACAGGGAAGGGGGGCCAAACACAACCTTCTCCATATCTAATATTTCCTCTTAAACCAATAAACTAGTGCAGTAAGCTATGGTCATTCAAGATTCATCCCTCTACTCACGGTTTTCATATTTTCATATCAATTTTAAATGAAAACTTCAGAATATCTGACTCTATAATAAGGCCCACCATATAAAAAGTTCAAAATGGCTTATCTCATGGGTTAATTATTTCCATAATTAAAAGTCTGAAATTTGAGGGGGCACCTGGGTGGCTCAGTCCGTTAAGTGTCTGCCATCAGTTCAGGTCATGATCTCAAGGTCCTGGGATCAAACCCCACATTGGGCTCCCTTACTCAACGGGGAGCCTGTTTCCCGCTGCCTCCCCCCTGGCTGGTGCTCTCTTTCTCAAATAAATAAAATCTTTTAAAAAAAAAAAAGTCTGAAATTTTTGTACAATATTGTTATCTCTGGAAGAGATGAGATTAAGGGCTACTACTTCATACTCAATACATTCCTTACACACACACTTCCTTTACCATTTGAATTTTTTGGAATGAGCATGTTAATTATATAATAAAAGCAAATAATTTAAAATATACTAAAGCATTTTAAACTATATATAGGCAATGACAGCCTTTGTAACATGGGGATCTGTCAACATTAGACAACTATCTAGGAAACTGGAGTTGATAGAATTCTCTTCCCAATAAATACCACGTTTCCATTTGCTTCAATTTTGTGGCTACCTTAAACTTGTAACAGTTCAGAAAGTTTTATTATGGCATTGAAGAATAGTATTAAAAGAAATAATTTGGTAATGTTAAGGAAACAGTTCTGAAAAGAGTCAACAGTTCAAGAATTTACACTGTGCCACAAAGGTACAAAATACTATCTGTAAATATAAGATGTTTAAATAGGTCTTACTTACATACAGTCTTACATGTACTTGGGCAAAATCCCCTATATTCACTATCATAAAGTACTTGGAAATCCACTCATTCTGTGAAATTCCAAGGTCTACTATAGTATATGAGTAGGATGAAATTCTCAGCCTACTTGGCCAAATTGATTCCCTGTTATCTACTCAGGCCACATTTTCCTCATTAGCCCAATGAAGCATATCCTTGTGATTGATTCTTAACCTAAAAGTGCTACCTGAAGTGCTCAGCAAGTGTCCTATCACAGATTAGACTCTTTCTTATGTTGAAGGCCATTTTGCTTTCAGATATCAATGAGTTTCATGCATACAGATAGGAAAGAGAAGTTAACACTGGTCTACTACACCATCTGGCATAGAATTAGTAATCAATGTTGCTTGAACTAAAGATAATTTTATTATATATACCAGTATAAGCAGGAAAGCAACAGAAAGATTATTAAGTTGAAATTAAAAGGCTTCGATATCTTAATGTCTATCTTCCTGGACATACTCAACTTCTGTGAAAAAATGGTCTTTATCCACTTCTATATCCCCCAGGCCCTCATAGTGGCACATGTTAAGAACTCAATAAATGTAAATGAACCAACTGGTGAAGAAACTTCGGTTAAAAAAATAAGAATAAAGTCAAAGTCTTAAAGAATTTCCTTCTTTCAACATTTTAAATTTTCAACCACTTCCTTGGGAAAACAATTTATGAACATATGAACGCACTACAGTTGTAGAATACTTTCGAACACCCTGCTTCTATTCCTCCCTCCCACTTTAAGCCCTTGGAAGGTAATGATCTCCAAAGTGCAGTCTATGTATCCCGGAGAGTAGAACAGAGGACTTACAAGTATATGAGAAGTTAGACATTCTATAGTCAATTCTTCCGCATTTTTAGATTCATAAGTTGTACCAATATTTAATATACAAATGGGCATTGATACTCTTACTCACGCCATTCATCAGATTGGCACAAAGCAAAGGTTCCACAGTGGGGAAATGTTAAAAGTGGCGCCCTCACTTGGATATTCCATTTCAGCACACTGAAAGTTATTTAGCATAGATTCTATATTAATAAAAACAGATCGGGGCGCCTGGGTGGCTCAGTCAGTTAAGCCGCTGCCTTTGGCTCAGGTCATGATCCCAGGGTCCAGGGATCCCCACATTGGGCTCCTTGCGGAGCGGGGAGCCTGCTTCTTCCCCGTCTGCCATTCCCCCTGCTTGTGCTTGCTCTTTCCCCCTCCCTCTCTCTATCAAATAAATAAATAAAAATCTTTTTAAAAAAATAATAAAAATAAAAACAGATCTTGAAACAGTAAGATCTCTGTAAAGAGACAGAATGTGACAAAAACTTTCTGATTTCCTGGTTTTCTTATGGCCAAATATTTAAGAGTGGAATTTAAAAATGATAAGCAGTTTTCTTCTATACAAAGAGTTCTAAATATACTATTTATGTGATGACCCATGGCTATCAATAGCATATTCTACCTAGCAGGTATATTCCAAAAAACAAAACAGACCATCTTTTCAAAGTGAAGTTACCACTTTAGGGGCACCTAGGTGGCTTAGTTGGTGAGGTGTCTTGACTCTTGATTTCAGCTCAGGTCATGATCTCAGGGTGGTGAGACTGAGCCCTGTGTTGAGCTCTACGCTCAGCATGGACTCTGCTTGGGATCGTCTCTCTCCCTCTTCCTCTACCCTCCCCCTGCCAAAGAAAGTAAAGACATCACTTTAATAACGAGTGAGAATATAACTGCTTTTCAGGGCGCCTGGCTGGCTAGGTTGGTAGAGCATGCGACTCTTGATCTTGGGATTGTGAGTTCGAGTCCCATGTTGGGTGTAGAGATACTTAAAAATAAAATCTTAAAAAAAAAAAAGAAAAGAAAACGGAAAAAATTGGGGCACCAGGGTGGCTCAATCAGTTGAGTTGTCTGCCTTCGGCTCAGGTCATGATCTCGAGGTCCTGGGATCCAGCCCCACATTGGACTCCCTGCTCAGCAGGGAGGGGAGACTGCTTCTCCCTCTCCTGCTCCCCCTGCTTGTGTTCTCTCACTCTCTGTCAAATAAGTATATAAAATCTTAAAAAAAAAAAGGAAAAAATGCTTTTCAAAGGACACCTGTATTACAGAGAAGACATTCTGGAAAATTATATTTGGAAATGTTTCCATTCATACATGATTTTGTTACTGAAACAATTAAAAATATTGTCTATTTTTTAAAGTCATCTACATAGGTTGTAAAAGATTTGAAAACACGAAAAGATTATCCCGGTGAATCAAAAAGTCTTAAACTATTTTTTAAAATAGGTTTTAAAGTTAATTTTTTATATATATAAAAATGCAACAACTTCCAATTAATTGGCGAGGAAAACTGACTGAGGGGTGCCTGGGTGGCTCAGTGGGTTAAAGCCTCTGCCTTCAGCTCAGGTCATTTTCTCAGGGTCCTGGGATCGAGCCCCGCATCGGGCTCTCTCTCTGCCTACTTTGATCTCTCTCTCTCTGTCAAATAAATAAATAAAATCTTTAAAAAAAAAACAAAAACTGATTGAGACTAAGGAAGAAGAGAATGTCACAACCAATTTCAACACAATGCCATGCATAATTGATTGTTGAGAATCTAAACATTACGAATGTCGCCAATGATGTGACTCTTCCATTTGGACCTATGAATCTTTGCCAGGTCTTGTTTCACTCATGAAAATCATTAAAATCAAGAGTCAAAAGCAGCTGAATTTGGAATCAGAACTTTGAAGAGCTGGGACACCTGAGTGGCTCAGTCAGTTGAGCGTCTGCCTTCCACTCAGGTCATGATCTGAGAGTCGTGGGATCGAGTTCCGCAACCGGGCAGAGAGCCTGCCTCTCCCTCTGCCAGCTGCTTCCCCTGTGTGCACAAATCCACGCACCCGTGCTCTCTCTCACTCTCTGACAAATAACATAAAATCTTTAAAATTAAAAAAAAGAAATTTGAAGAGTTATAACTAAGGGTCACATCAAAATTTATTCGAGTTCATACACGGCACAGTAGAATAGATAAATCAGCAACAGCAAATGTCTACTGAATGCTTTGACATTTTAATTGGGCATATCCTTCGCCTTCAAGAAACAGAACAAACCATAATCTTCAAATTAAGTCAACCAATAAACTGTTAATCCTGAAGTCAAATTGTGAATTCAATTATTACCACCTGGGGCCCCTGGGTGGCTCGGTTAGTTAAGCATCCAACTCCTGATTTTGGCTTGGATCATGATCTCAGAGTCCTGAGATCAAGGCTGGAATCCATGTAGGGCTCTGTGTTGAGCCTGGACTCTGCTTAAGATTCCTCTCTCTCCCCCTCACCCTCTTCACCACACCCCCCCACGTGTGTGTGTGTGTGTGCGCGCGCACGCGCGCGTGCTCGCGAGCTCTCTCTCGAAAAGAAACAAAACATGAAAAAACAAAATAGAACAACAAAAAATCACTACCTCTGATTTCCCATAAAGATTAAATTAAAACTACACAAATAAGAGTGCCTGGCACAGTGCCTGAAATAAATAGATGCTCAATAAACATTAACTGCCTTTTCCCTGGCTTGAAGCCATGTGATTAGAGAATAAGTGGCTTAAGAATTTGACAGGTTTGAATTCTCACAGTACCACTTGCTAGCTGTGTGACTTGGGGCACATTTTTTAATTCCAACTTTAAAATAGAAATAATAATACCCACCTTATAGGGTTAATGTGACCAGCCATTAAAAAAATAATGCATAAAGTCACTCAACCCACAAAATAAATGTCCAATCCTCCTCCTCTAAGATAGTTTATTCATACCTATACTAGAAGTATATAGATTCATGGGTCACCGAACTTAAAAATATCCATCAGAATTCCTATCTTCATCTATGAATTACAGCAATATACTACGCTGACACAGTGCATGGCATGGAATGCATACGTCATTAATGTTTATTAAATTCAGGTGAATTACTACATCAATTGTCAATGAGCTAACTGGCAGCCTGGGCTAGCGTGATCTAGCCTGGTATGGGACTAGGTCTACTCAAACCAGTGCTCTTTCCACTATCATTTGTAGTCTCCCTAGTTAATTCATCTACTTACTGAAAAAAAAAAAAAAATACACGTTTATTCATATTAGTACAAAATCATTAAAGGGTCATAAGAAGGTGTTAGCGTAATTTGAGTTTTTCAGGTTTCTGTGGCTAAGGAAGTCATTACTCTGTTAACAAGCACTTTTATATAAAAGTAAAAAATACTGCGTCTGCCTTTGGCTCAGGTCATGATCTCAGGATCCGGGAACTGAGCCCCACATCCAGCTCCCTGCTCAGTAGGGAGCCTGCTTCTCCCTCTCCACCCCTGCTCGTGGGTGCGCTCTCTCTCTCTGTCTCATGTCTCAAAATCTTAAAAAAAAAAATTTAATTAAAAAATATTTAAGATTTTTAAACAGTTTAATTGTTTTTTTAATGTTTTTTATTTTATTTTATTTATTTATTTGACAGAGAGATCACAAGTAGGCGGAGAGGCAGGCAGAGAGAGAGAGGGGGAAGCAGGCTCCCCGCCGAGCAGAGAGCCCGATGTGGGGCTCGATCCCAGGACCCTGAGATCATGACCTGAGCCGAAGGCAGAAGCTTTAACCCACTGAGCCACCCAGGCGCCCCAAGATTTTTAAACAGCTTAAATGGGGGGGGTTCCTTTTGTTTTGCTCAACTATCACCAGCAAGTCACCTTTGTTTATAATTTCCTAAATGTAACCTGTGTAGAAATGCTTTCAGAATAGTAAAACTCTAAAATGGCACAATCAATTCAAACTGCCAGCAGCAAACTCTAGCCAACAAATAAAGGGTTGAGGGAAGGAGAAAAGCCGCTCCACTCTTGCTCAACTCAAGGCTGAATACGGTTTAAGTGACATACTACGCACTGAATATACCAATGCAGGTACAACCGTGTGTGGTGAGTTAAACTATAGGTGAAGCACCGGCAAGACACAGAGTCAACTCACAGCCTCTGGCTGACAGGTAGAAAACAGGTTTTCAAAGGTCTGAAAATCGCAGCTTCAGCGCTTTTGCAACACCTGCTTTTACGATCTGTCACGTGAAGCCAATAAGCAAAAACTAACCAGCACTACTAGAGCCACACAATCACTCACAGGTTGGCCTCGTAAACATACCATCAAGCAAACGCAGGCCAACCCGACGGCCAGAGGCCTTCGTCTAACTTCCTTCCAGATGGCAGACGCTGTACGGAGACCGCGGTGTTCAAGTAGCCAACCCAAAATACATAAAGGAATAACTAGGAATTCGGACATCCCCAAAGGTCCTCCTCATCCTTCATCTTTCCAGAGTGTCATCCCACGAAATAGGATTTGTTTGCCACGGAACCCCGCGACCCCTGCTACCCAAGGGTCAGCCCTGGTCACCACCTTCCAGGGACCCCTCGAGGCCAGCTTCCCAAAGCCCCCAAACCACTAACGCAACTGCTTCCCTCAGTGTAGACCCCGTCACCTCTGTTAAGTTTCTGACACACGTGATTTGGGGACCCAAACTTGCTAGAAACAGACTAAACCCTTGAACACGTTTCTGTGAGCCCTGCTACACTTGGATCCAAACAGTTCCCAGGGAGGGGTTGAACGTCAACAAGCTCGGGTGACACTCGTTCAAATCGCCCTAAGGAGGGGAGCGAGACCCTCCCGGCTGGCCGCCGGCGGCTCTTACCCATTTGTCCAAGGGGACTTGGGCGAGGGACCCGGTGCCCTGGTACAGGTCCAGGCTGAGCTGCTCCAGGCTCAGCTTCTCCTGCAGGAAGTGGCCCAGGTACCTCTGCAGGAGGTACCGACAGGCCCTCTTCTTGATGGACTCCGAAAACGGCCAAGGCATGATGAGGGCTGACAACGGAGCCCGCGGGGGCTGCAGGCGGCGACTCCGGCGCTGGGGCCCAGGCTTCCGCTCCAGGCCGCGGCGGCGGCGCCTCGGGTCCCAGCCGGCGTCCCCGGTCCGCGGCGGGGCCTAAGCCCGGGACAGCCCCTCCATGCCCGCTCGGCGCCGGGCGTCCCTCAGGGCGACCCCATCACCCGCGCGGCGCGGCTCGCGCTAGGCCTGGCGGGGACCAGGCACGCGGTGGGAGTGCGGGGCCTCCGCGAGGATCCTCGCAGTCACCGGGAGAGGATGCAAGAGAACACGGGGGGAAGCGGCAGGGCCTGAAGCAAGTACTGAAGCGCACACCTCCACAGCCGCCGCGCGACAAATTTGTTGTCATCCGCGGGGCGCGCTCCCGGTTCTGGGACGCTCCCGGCGCGTTCGCGACACCTACACTCGCGGCGCGCGGCCGGGCGCTGGCGGAAGTGACGCCACACTAGAGCTGAGGAGGCGGGGAGAAGGGCCCTGAAGGGAGCGGTTCCGGCTCCGAGGGGGCGGGGCGAGCATGGGAGGCGGGACGGCGCCGCGAGTCGACTCCAGAAGCCTCCGGAGGGAGGAAGAGGAGGACGCCGGGCGCACTGAGGTGAGTCGCCGCGGGGGAGGCGGCGGGCGGCCGCTGGGAGAGGCTCGGGGGTGGCCCGGGGGTCCTGCGAGCGGGACGCGGCGCAGCGGGCTGGGCCCTGGGGGGTGACGGCGGAAGGGGCCCGGTGCCCGGGTTGACAGGGGTCTGGGGGCGCATCTGGCCTGGGCCGCCCGGTTACCTGGGACCCCGACCCCGGAAACGGGCGCTCGGAGCGCCACCCGCCCCAGGCGAGTGGCTGCAGCATCTCTCGGTCCTTCCCGCCACCGCGCCCCAGCTCACCCCAAGTCCCCCCCCGCCCCGGGTATTGACCGGTGCCCATTGTCAGCAAGTTATTCGTCCCCCGCCTCTTTCAGGTATTGTTTCCAAAGCTTCATCTTCGTACTGTTTGCCTGGCGGCTTGCAGTTTACAGAGCGCTTTCTTCGTGCTGGGTGTGCTGCACCGGCCACCGGGAGGGAAACTTGAGTTGTGGAGGCATTTGTGGGCAGAACTGTTTTTTCTGCTCAGTGCCCGAGCCTCCGGACCCCGCGGAAACCTGAGCGAAGTACTTGTGCTGCTCTGGGAATCTGCGCCACCGTATTTCTGCCTTTTAGGGGGCAGCTCCTGCAGAGGCCGAGCCGCCCTTTAACTTGGTCAACCCCGAAAGGCCTGCGCGCTTGTGTTTGGTGCCCGGGAGGCCAGATGCCCGGGTTTAGAATCCAGACTAGCCGAGCTTGAGTCGGGGACGAACCTAAACAGCGCACCGGTACAGAAGGTTTAATTAGGGATAGGGAATTAAGACGACGGGTTTCAGGAGATTTTATTGATACGTGGCTAACTTCCACCAAGACAGCCCGGAAATGTTGACAGATGGAGAAAGCTCCGGTTCCCCTTTCCACAACCACCTTTGCATTTGAAAACCAGTGTGCCCTCTGGTATATGTAGTTGCTTAGATTGTTGGTACCCTCATTCTTTGTATGACCCAAGCATTCTCAGTAACTTCAGTTCCCTTACTCTTCTTGGTTCATTCAAAAATGTTGTTAAGGGCCCATTAAATGAAGGTCGCCACAGTTGGTGGTGTGGAAAAGGTAGAAAAGAATTCAAGGAGTTTATGTTCTATGGTGAAGGGGCCATTACTTTATTCAGTAAATATTTGTTGCCTGCTAGGTGCCAGAGACTGTTCTCGGTGCCGGGGATAGAGCAGTGAACAGATTAGGTCCCAGGTCTCATGGAGCTTACATTTTATTGAAGGGAAGAGAAACAATAAATATATTATAGACCCTGTGCTAGTAAGTGCTGTAGAAAAAAAAGTAAAGCGATATAAAGAGAATGGCAAGGGAAGAGGTTTGCCACTTTTATACAGAGGAGTTAAGAGAAGGCCTCTCTTATTTAATAAGGTGATGTTTTAGCAGAGTCTGGAGAACGCTGGAGAGCAAGGCGTGTTGTTTTCCATGGCAGGGGAAAGCAAGGGCAAGACCCAATGGCAAGGGCTTGCTTGGTGAGTTCAAGGAGCACCAGGGAGTGGTGAACTAAAGAGGAGAAGCTGGGGGCTTGGGTGGAGGCAGGCCCTAAAGGGCCTTATAAGGACTTTGGCCTTTTACTCTGGGTAGTTGAATGGGTTCAAGGAAGAGGGGTGACATAATCTGGCCTAAGCTTCTACGGGATCATGCTGACTGCCGTGTGGAGGTGGGAGGACCAAAGCAGAAAAGGCCAGACCAGTTAGAGATGATTGCCGGAATCCAGGCAGCAGAAGAGAGTAACTGGGACTAGAGTAGTTGGGGTCAAGGTAGTAAGAAGCAGTTAGATTCTAGATCTATTTTGAAGATGATAAGTAAGACATGCTTATGAATAATAATTACATTTGTCATAAAAGGAGTATAAACAAAGTGATGAAAAAGTGGAATCTAATTTGGCAGGGAATTAGAATAGGCCTTGTAAGGTTTGAACTGGACTTTTGACAAACGGATACAATTGACTTCTTTCTTTCAATTTCAAATGTTAAGTGACTTCCTTTGGAATAGAGAATTGCATTCAGGCTGTCCACAGAATGCCTGAAATTTCAAATATCAGGAAAGGAAAATAAAAATCGGAAGATTTTATAATAAACATGCTCCCTTTGAGTGTTGCCGGTGTTGCCTTGTATGTTTTATGCTCTCTAGGAGAAAGTCAGCATAATTGTTAAGGCTTAGAAGCTAGCATTATTATACTTTTAGCTCAAATAGGGTATGAACTCCTAAATCACAGTGCTATTTTCGTGTTTTATCAGAGACAAAGTACCATCACAAAATGTTAACACCTAGTGTTAATTAAATGAGGAAGGTGAAGAAACATTGTCAACTAAATACTCAACTGTCAGCTTTTTAAGAATTCCGTAAAAGGCTTTGAAATGACAGGTTAGAAGCTACAGACCAGAGCTATGTATGTCCTTCAGAGAAACCCATGTTAACGTGTGAAACAAAAGAAAAGTGGATGACATGCCGTTGGCCTTTTGATACTTGCACTTGAGGTAACAGGAATATGATGTTAGGGCTCCCACATTGCGTGGTTCTGGAAGCTGTACAGGAGGGCAGCAGCCACAGTACTTTATGTGATGTAAAAAGCACCAAACGCAGGGTTAAATGGCTTGAGTTTCAAAGTCAGCTCTTCTTTAACCATCTTTTTAATATATAATAATAAATAGATAATATTTCTTGATCTTAGCACCATGAAGCACTTTCCATATGTACTTGTCGTATCCCAGTAGGTGATTCCGTGGTTAGCTTCATTTTAGAAAGGAGGAATCTGTGACCGAAGAGATTCAAGTATCTTGTCCCAAGTAAGTCCCAGAGTAGGTAGCAGAGCTGAGATTCTTGCCGCGTTCGAGACCCTTTAACCACCGCGCCTACTGGCTGGCCACTTCTCGTTCATATTGCGAGGATTTCCTAGACTGTGATATAGGGTACAAATAAAAAGTCATCCTGATTAAGATATTGCATTCTAGCCCTCCGCTGACTGTTGGGATGTCACCTGTAAAGTCAAATTCTCAAAGTGAAAATTGGAAATCTGTATACTGCTCTTGAAATCATTTTGCCTCTATTCTTTTTTTTTTTTTTTTAAGATTTTATGTATTTGAGAGAGAGAGCACACAAGTGTTTGGGGTGGGGCGCAGAGGGAGAGGGAGAAGCAGACTCTCCACTAAGCAGGGAGCCTGATGCAGGGCTCCATCCCAGGACTCTGAGATTGTGACCTAAGCCGAAGGCAGACACTTAACCGACTGAGCCACCCAGGCGCCCCTGCTTCTATTCTTTTGTCATCCTATATATATAACTGTTGTCATCAAGGACAAATCTACAGTATTTTTTCAGCTCTTTGATGCAGTAAAGTTGTGATGAAACACAACAAAGTCTATTAAATCAAGTAGAGAATAAAGAACTCAGTGATAAATACCTTGATAATCAGTTCATCAATCCTCCAAAACACTAACATAGCACAAAAATTATACCCATAGATGAAGTAAGAGCTGGTTCCTGGGGCGCCTGGGTGGCTCACTCCATTAAGCGTCTGCCTTCGGCTCAGGTCTTGATCCCGTGGTCCTGGGATCAGTCCTGCATAGGGCTCCCTGCTTGGTGGGGAGTCTTCTTCTCCCTCTCTCTCTGCCTCTCTCCCCTGCTTGTGTTCTCTCTCTCTCTCAAATAAGTAAATAAAATATTTTTTTAAAAAGCTGGTTCCTAAATAATCGATGTATGATGTTATAAGGAATCATTTCGGAAACTTTCTACGAGGTGATGCAGTCTACCAGAATAATAGCACCCATAAGATATTCCAATTTTTTTAAGGTGCTGGCAATGGAATATTCCTCAGAACCTGGTAGGGAGCCAATTTAGAGTCAAAATGGAAAGCAGAGAGGTTTTCTATTTTCTATCTCTTTAGATATTGATTTGTCTTATTTTGCTTATAATGTACTTTATATTAAATATAGTACCCAATCCTCTGTGTAACCTAGAGGATTACATGGAAATAAAAAACTAATGCCTGGAGGGGTTTTTTTTAAGCATTCAGCTTTTGAGTCTTTTCTTAGAATTTCATTTACAATTTCTGGTTTTGAAGGAAAGGTTGTTTATAGGGGTGCAGTATTGCTGCTTATTTATAGTTTACAAGCCTTCTCAAATTAACACTATCTGTATGTTTCATCACTGTTAGCTCTCTCCATAATTGATTTGTTATTACTCAGTCATGTGTATGTGTCTCTGTCATTGTTGGAAGTAGGGTGCAGAGTAATTTTATGTATCAGTGTATAAATGGAAAAAAGATACCATTTTTATTTGCATTACAAATACTGTATATTTGTAATATATGATGATTCTGATTTTAAGTTTTAAAATTTTGGTGGTGCCTAGGTGGCTCAGTCAGTTAAGCATCTGTCTTCGGCTCAGGTCATGATCTCAGGGTCCTGGAATTGAGCACGGCATCAGACTCCCTGCTTGGTGGGGAGCTTGCTTCTCCCTCTCTCTCTGCCTCTCCCCTCACCCCCAGCTCATTCTCTCTTGTTCTCTCTCAAATAAATAAAATCTTTTTTAAAAATGTTTAAAAAAATAAAATTTTTAGTTTCAAGACACATCTTTTTTTTTTTTTTTTTTAAGATTTTATTTATTTATTTGACAGAGAGAGACACGGCAAGAGAGGGAACACAAGCAGGGGAAATGGGAGAGGGAGTGGGAGAAGCAGGTTTCCCGCCAAGCAGGGAGCCTGATGTGGAGCTGGACCCCAGGACCCTGGGACTGTGACCTGAGCCAAAGGCAGACGCTTAACAATTGAACCACCCAGTCCCCTTCAAAACACATCTTAAGAGCTACTGAAAACGGATTAAATGTTAACAGAAAATAACAATTAAACTAGCTTTAGCTTTGGCTAATTTCTAAATGTTGCTAATTATAATTAATCAACTTGATTCATCTTTACTTTTAAAACTCTTGTTTGAAATGCAGATAAATCCAAACCTCTCATTCCACTTGAAACTGAAGCTACCAGTTACTTTAACTATCTCCATAGCTTGGCTTCTTTAAGAAGAACGTTTCTGTTTCTATACCTTGTACTTTCCAGCATATCACATTTGCAGAAGAAGACTCTTATTGCAAACATAGTACATTTTCTTTTTGCCGTAGAAAAATTAGAAGATAAAAAATTAAGAGGTAGGGAATAAAAGACTTAGTAACCAATATCTTGATAACCAGTTTGATGAGTCTTCCAAAAACACTTACCACAGCCCCTGAATCATACCAAGAGTTGGAGTAAGAGCTATTAATGATTACCTTAACTTTCTACAAAAAAAAAAACATACTAACTGAAGTGGGAAGAAGTATAAAGACTTAGAGAGGTCTAACTCAGTATGAACCTGCTACCCTTCTACTAGCTTCCACCTCTGCTCATTAACGTCATACCCCCAGACCCAACGCCTGGAATTTTAAGCTTTTTGAGTTAATTTCTTAGGGAAGAGCGGTACTTTTTTTACTTTTCACTCAAATATTTTTATCAGAGGCAAAGGAAACCCTAGGTGTGTGGAGGCGTAACCTGAAAAGGCATGGGTTAACACCTCCGTTTGCTTTAAAGTTCCAGGCAATTTTGCATCGTACTTCATAATATTGTTACTATAACAGTGTTGTGTATTTGGGGGGAATGTCTACAGTGTTTATCCTAGGTTTTGTATGCCCCTTGTCACATGGCCAAGTATCACAGCTTGAGAAGCAGAGTTCAGATTTTTTCTTTTTTTTATTCATTCAGAAAATATTCAGTGAAGGGACACCTGGCTGGCTCAGTCAGCAGAGCATGTGACTTTTGATCTCAGGGTGGTGAGTTCAAGCCCCATGGTGGATATAGATTATAAATAAATAAACTTAAAAAAATACACTCAGTGAAGACCTGCCTTATGTGTGACCCTGTGCTGGTAATGTATCACAGGCCCTGATTTGCAATGAAGTATGAAAACCTACAGCAGTACTAATGCAAAGGAAGAAGGATGTAGTGATTAACTCTTACTTGAGATCAGATACAGAATCCTGAAATAAATGTGTCTGAGCTGAATTTTGAAGTCTAAAAGTCCGAAAGTACAGCTGAACTTTGAACAGTGCAGGCACCAACTCCCATGAAAATCCAAGTATAACTTTTTTTTTCAAGTATAACTTTTCACTCCCCAAACCCTTTTAACTAATAGCCTGCTGTTGATTGGAAGCTTTACCACTTATATGAACAGCCAGTTAACACATTTTGTATGTTACATGCATTGTACACTATATTCTTAACAAAATAAAAGAAGATGTTATTAAGAAAATTATAAGGAAGAGGGTACCAGGGTGGCACAGTCGGTTAAGCCTCTGACTCTTGGTTTCAGCTCATGTTGTGAACTCGGGGTTATGGAATTGGGCCCTATGTAAGACTCTGGGCTCAGGACAGAGTCTATCTAAGACTCTCCCTTTGCCTCTCCTCCCCAACCCTGGGTGCACTCTCTCTAAAATAAATAAATCTTTTTTAAAAAATTATGAGAAAATACATTATAATACAATATTGTATTTATTGAAAAAACTCTGCATATAAGTGGAACTATGCAGTTCAAACCCATGTTGCTCAAGGGTCGCCTGGATTATCAAAGTAATTTTTTTCAAGTTAAAAACATGAGTCTTATACAAACATAGTAAGCGTGTGTCAAAAATGTATTTAACTCTATGGAATGAATAAGTCACGAGAATAAAAGACACACCTAAGGATACAGTTAATGATACATAGGGATGTAACAGATGGTAGCTACACTTGTGGCAAACACAGCATAAGGTATGAACTTGTCAAATCACTAAGTTGCACACCTGAAACTAACTTAACACTGTGTGTCAGCTATACTCAAAATTTTTAAAAATGTATTTAGCCCATTAATGAAGGAACTGGCAAGGTGGTAAAGTTGATCCAAAGTAATATGGGAGAGGAGTACCTTGGCTGGCTTGGTCAGTGGAGTATGCAACTCTTGATCCCAGGGTCGTGAGTTTAAAAGTAATATGGGAGAGCCTAAAATCACTGAAAGAAAAACTGATGAAATAAGATTGCAAAGTTAGCTCAAAACTGGTCACTGGGATGTGCACTCCTGGCAAAGACTAAAGGACAGGGCCCAGATTTACCCTTCCACCTGAAACAATAAGAAAGTGGGCAAAAATATATGGGGAGAAAAGGCCTTTAAGACTTTGGGCATCGGACGGAAGGACACTGATCCCTGAGAGACAAGATACAAATGAGGTAAGCCCATTGCCCCAGCTTATTGCCTGGAGAGAATTTCCAGGCATGGCACTGGGAGAAAAAACACAGGTAGAGCCCAGTAGTCCCCTTGAGTTGAATATATGGAGGTAGGTGTTCAGGAAGGCCAAGTCAGCTAAGACAGTGTCCTAGAAATTAGAGAGCTTCACAGAAAGCAAGAGCTATGGAAATACACAGAGGATCCTCCTCCAGCCTGCAACTGAATACTGATCAACACATAGGTGTGAGGAAACTACCCAAAAAATTAGAGGAATTTTCAGAACTCAAACAGGGATGTTCCTGTTCCTGTCACCAAAAATGGAAAATCCTCATAATCCCTAGGACATCAAAAATATTCGAAGTGGTTTTTGACTCCGTAGTGGGTCAAAATTAACCAGAAACTAAATGTAGCTTTGATACTGCCTTAAAAAGTCTAAAAGGAGACCCAAAAGGATCAAGCTGTTTCCAGATAAATTCCCAGAAGAATGTTCGATAATACTTAGAGAAGTATTATAATAGCCAGGACCGTACACAATAAAAAGCACATTGTCTGGCATCCAGTCAAAAATCACCAGGCATACAAAGCAGCAGTATACATTCAACAGTAACAGAAGTCTGTAAATTGAAATTAACCCAGAAATAACTGTGAAATTAGTAGACAAGGACATTAAAACACCATTTTCCTATGTTTGAAAAGCTTGAGAAGAGGCTGAGCAAAATAAGTAGAGATGTGGAAAATATGTTTTTAAAAAGACTCAGAAGACATGACACTGTAGAAGAAAAGATTAGTAAATTTGAAGACATAGCAATAGAAGCTATTCAGAGTGAAACACAAAGAGAAGAGAGACAAAAACGTGAAACAAAAAGGAGTAGGACAACTTCATTTAGACTAATATTCATGAAATTTGAGTCCCCAAAGAGAGGAGGGACAGATCAATATTTGAAGAAATAATGGCAAAAATTTTCCAAATTTGTCAAAAACGATAAAAATCCAAAGATGCAAGAGACTCCATGAACCCCAAGCAAAAGAAATCAGGAAAACTACATCCAGAGGAACAAAGATAACAATGACATGAGATTTCTCATGGGAAATAATGTAAGCAAAATAATATCAGAGAGACATCTTTAAAATCTTGAAGGGGGATGGGGACTGTCAACCCAGGATTCTATACCCAGCAAAAATATCTTTCAAAACTGAAGGTGAAAGGAAGACGTGTTTAGATATACACAAGCTGAAAGAATTCATTAACAGCAGACCTGTGCTATAAGAAATGTTAAAGGAAATACATCGGGCAGAGGAATATGATACAGATCATAGATGCAAATGTAAATAAACACAAAGGAACACAGAGCACCAGAAATAGTAATTATGTGGTTCAATAGAAAATACTTCTTTTTCTTTTTTAAAGATTTTATTTTTCAGAGAGAGAGCACAAGTAGGGGGTGCAGCACGCAGAGGGAGAGGTAGGCTCCCTGCTGAGCAAGGAACCCAATGCGGGACTCTATCCCAGGACCCTGGGATCGTGACGGAATCGAAGGCAGATGCTTAACCGACTGAGCCACCAGGCATCCCAAAACACTTCTTTCTTATTGCCTAAATCACTGAAAGATTGTTTAAAGTGAAAGTAATATGTATTATGAAGTTTCTAACATGTAGAAATAAAATATGACAAAAATAACACTATAATACACTCTCTTAAGGTTCTTATGCTGTACATGAAGCAGTATGTCACTTCAAGGTTGAAGGTAGATTGATAAAGATGTATAGTATAAACTAAACCAATAAAAACATGCAACAGAGTTCATAGGCATAAAATAGGCATAAAATTGGGCATAAAATAGAATCCTAAAAAATGGTCAGTCCAAAAGTAGGCAGAAAAAATAAGGAAAAGGGAAGAGAATACAGATGGCACAAATAGAAAACAGAAAAATAGATAGTAACCACATCAAAATTGTAGTAGACATGTTAAATATTAATGGTCTAAGCACTACAGTTAAAAGGTAGAGATTGCCAGATTGGATAAAAAAGCAGGACCAGACTATATGCTGCCTAAAAGAAACCCACTTTAAATATAAAGACCGTTGCTGTTACCATTTACAAAGAGTTTGAAAGAGGTATTCTGTTCAAATCAAATTCTCCTGTCTGGGTAGCAACACACTTCAAAGTGGGCCATCTATCATTCCTCTCCTAACATTGTCCTTGCATTAGCCTAGTTAGGCTAGTCTCCTTAGAATTCCTGCCACACCCTGTGCAGACTCTTCCTATGCTTTGTTCCCTATGAAGAATTCTTCACAACTCTCGAGTCCTTTCTGCTTTATCCATAACTTCACCTGTGCTCATTCAAGACCAGTTTTGACTGACCTGTTCCATGAGTCAAAGTCAAGCCCCGTCACAATTGTATCATAGATCACAGAATGTCAGAGCTCTAGCAAACAGCAAAGAATTTATTGTCTATTCCCCTTATTTTATAGGTGAGAAAACCATGAGTCCAGTGAGGTTACATGGCCAGCCCAGGTTCATACAAGTTCAGTGGTAAGTTTGCAGTAGGACCAAGACATATCATTGCTTTCTCTAATTACCTGCCTCTCACAATTAAGTGCATTTCTTAGGTTATAATTATGATGCATGTGCATAGCATTAATATTTATGTACATATTTCTTGTGCTTGCCTTATTTCCCAAATTAAGCTATAATACCAGTAGACACCTTTTTTTTTTTTTTTAAGATTTATTTATTTCAGAGAGAGAGTGCGAGGGAGAGGGAGAGAGAGCATCTCAAGCATACTCCCTGTTGAGTGTGGAACCCAATGCAGGGCTCAGTCCCAGGACCCCAAGATCATGACCTGAGCTGAAATCAAGAGTCAGACATTCAGTGAACTGAGCCACCCAGGTGCCCCACCAGTAGACACGTTTAATTAGTATTCTAATGCTTAGAGAAATGTTGGATATATAGGTGCACAGTGGGTTTTATTTGATAATTATATATGACAATAAACTTAGAGTCTAAATTGACAAGATCACAAAACATAAATAATTCATTACTTTTTGCCATTTGAAACAAAATGGTTAATTCCCCTCCATAGACTATCTAAGATTCAAAATATTTTTTCTAGGGGTGCTTGGGTGGCTCAGTCTGTTGGGCTTCTGCCTTCAGCTCAGGTCATGATCTTGAGGTCCTGGAATCGAGCCCCACGTCTGGCTCCCTGCTCAGTGGGGAGTCTGCTTCTCCCTCTCCCTCTGCCCCTCCCCACCTCTGTCTCTTTCTTCCCCCTCTCCCTCTCCCTGTCTCAAATAAATAAAATCTTTAAAAAAAATATTTTTTTCTAACATGTATTTCCAACTCTTGCTACCCATATATGTAAAATAAGTTTAATTTAGTATCTTTATATCTACCACTTTTTTTTAACCGTGATATAAACCCAGTTCCTTATCATAGTATCCACAAGTATTCACAAAGGTCTATACCCATGCTGTCTGGTATAGGAGCCATTAGCTATTTAAACTTAGATGAATGAGGGGCGCCTGGGTGGCTCAGTCGTTGGGTGTCTGCCTTCGCTCAGGTCATGGTCCCAGGGTCCTGGGATTGAGTCCCGTATCGGGCTCCCTGCTCGGTGGGGAGCCTGCTTCTCCCTGTCCCACTCCCCCTGCTTGTGTTCCCTCTCTCGCTGTCTCTCTCTGTCAAATAAATAAATAAAATCTTAAAAAAATAAAAAAAAGTAAACTTAGATGAATGAAAATTAAATGAAATTTGAAATTCAGTTCCTCAGTCGCTCTAACCAGGAGCTGGTAGCTACTGTCTTGGACAGCACTGAGAAAGAATGTTTCCCTCATTGCACAAAGTTCTGTTGGTCTAGAATCTGTTATATAATGATAAATTGTCTTGCCTGCAGAAAGGGAAACCAAGGATTTTTACCAGATTCATACTGATGAGAGAGCTATTCTGGTAACCAGACAGTAGCTCTAACGTGTCCAGAGTGATTCTAGTGGTGTTCCTTCACCGAGCTGGGCACGCATTTCCTCAGCCTCTGTGCTGCAGGCCTCCACAGTCAGGTACACAAGATAATGCACTGAGAAATAAGAGAAAATAAGCTTGTGATCATTCATATCTTACCTTCTGTTTAAATTCATATTTATGTGTTTTTAATATTTTAATTGTAGAATATATATGTAAATAAATATACATATCATGAGGTATCTGCTCACAGTGTTTTTAGTTACCGAGATGCATCATCAGAAATGTAGAAACCATTTCTTTAGTGTCCCATTAATAAAGCCACCCTGTCGCTCTGTGGTCTGCTCCAGCAGTGTCCCCACCAGCTGCCATCGTGTGTGGCGGTGCCTTCGTGGCTCTACGTTCAGTCTTCAAGAGAGGATCTCAGCCAGTCACTGGCCAGTCACTTTAGGACCTTGGATGGGACGTATCCTGGATTGTCTAGGTCAGCCCAATGCAAGCACAGAGATCCTTGTAAAAGGGGGTGTCTGTGTCAAGAGTCAGGAAAAAAAGGTGTCCCCACAGAACCAGAGAGTGTCGTGATGTGCTTTGAAGGTGGAGGAAGGCAGCGTGAGTCAAGGAGTAAATTACAGTCGGCTTCTAGAAGCTAGCAAAGGCAAGGAAACATTCTCCTCTGAAGGCTCCAGAAGTAATGCATCCTGCTACTTCCTGGATTCTAGATTTTTTTACCTCCAGAATTATAAGGAAATAAATCTGTGTGGTTTTTTTTTTTTAATTTTGTTTATTTATTTGACAGAGAGAGAGAGGGAGAGATCACAAGTAGGCAGAGAGGCAGGCAGAGAGAGAGGGGGAAGCAGGCTTCCTGCTGAGCAGAGAGCCCGATGTGGGGCTCGATCCCAGGACCCTGAGATCATGACCTGAGCCGAAGGCAGAGGTTTTAACCCACTGAGCCACCCAGGTGCCCCTAAACTTGTGTTGTTTTAAGCCACTGGGTTTGTGGTAACTTATTACAGCAGCAGTAGGAAACTAAGACAGACACATACTGATACTCACATTCTACGGCGCTTTTATTAAGCACTTTCGGCAGGACAGGCACAAAAATATCAGAGCTCCATTTTTTAAATCTCTTTTATAAAGCTGTTGAAGAGCTAGATCAATCACTACTTTTCTTTTGGGGTAGGCTTCTGAATCAATTAAGATGCTTTCAGTTGCCAGTAAAAGAATGGGAATTTGTTGGATTCAGTAACTGGAAAATGTGAAGGTTGGGCAGCTGTCAGAACTCTGGCTCCGTTTCCCTGTGAATCTCTTGGCTCTGTTCTTTCCCACTGTCAGCATCATCCTTGGGCTAGTTTCCCCATCTCAGGATGGCTCCCAGGAACAACTGGGGCTGTGCGCTCAACCTGCTGTGGCTTGGAGTGACTGAGAAGAATTCATGTGTTGAAGATGCCAGTCTTTAGCCGGGATTGGGGTCAATCTCACTCACGTTATTTCGTTACTATACTTAGTAAGGGAAGGGGGCATTATGACTCCCCTAAGAAAATCTGGGTGCTGTAAGGAAAGGAAAAGGGTATTGATAATAATCAAGAGCCTGTTATAATGGATAAAAGATAAATTATAATATCCTGAAGTAATACTAGTGTAAAATCTTAATAACTTGTATAGTGCTTTAATACTGAAATTTGTCATTTTCATGTGTATATATCATCACCAGAAGTTCTAAATGTGTCTTTTTTTTTTTAATGCGTCATGTAAAGACTTTTTTTTTTTTTTTTTTTTTTTGAGAAAGAGCAAGTGAGCACGGCATGGGTGGCCAGAGGGGACAGGGGGAGGAGAACCCCAAACAGCCTCCGTGCCCAGCACAGAGCCCCACACAGGGCTGGATCTCATGACCCTGAGATCAGGACCTGAACCGAAATCAAGACACAGGCGCTCAACCGACTCCACCACCCAGGTGCCCCAAGACATTTTAGAAAAAATCTAAAAGCTTGCAGTTAGGAAAGTTGTCTCTTTTTTGCCCGTTGGTGCTGATTATTACATAGCAACAGCTTGATGACGTACTTTCCTGACCTGTGAGGGTTTCTTGGATTGGTGTTGGATTCTTCGTCTTTCTCCATCATTAAAGTCCTAATTGCAGTAAATTAGACTCTTGCTTTAAAAGCTTGTCAACAAGCTTTCTCATATAAACATCTTTTTTATGTAATGATTATTATTTCTGACATCCGTAATTGAGGTACTTGATCACTTAAGCAAAACAAAGATGTTCACTATTCATGATGTTAAGAGACTTATAAATGGACGGTTCCATTTTAAAATCTTCAAAACTGTAAAGAAATAAAATGGGCTCTTTTCTTATACATAAAGTCAAGTATAATATTAAGGAGCATAATGATTATTTTTAGGGTAATGTGGAAATTTTTAGAAAAATGTTTTCACTTTCATATATATAAGTCAGTATTAGATTCCAGTTATCTGACAAATTTCTCCAGCCGTGATTGATAAATTTATAATCAACTTGCTAGTAGTGGGTGACTCATTCCGTAAAGTACCATGGAAGACAAGGTAAAGGAGCCTTAAAACATATTAGTTGGAATAGGATTGGAGAAATATATTGTTAGTACATTTGCTATGCAGTTTTTTTTTTAATGGCTTGACATAGTTTATCATAAACTGCCTTTAGCAAATAGTTTGCCTTTAATGATGATGGCAAATGATGTGCAGCTACAGGAACTCTAACTCCTTAAGATTTTTGTGAATAATTTTAGAGCAGCGGCTATTCCGTAGAATTCTCTAAACTCTAAAAATATGCAGAAAAATCTCCCAGAGATTTTGATTCACTTTCTCTGAGGTGGAGCCCGTGGCCGAAGTAAAAACCACTAACATCGAGGATTTTTAATGTTTACAAATAGGGCAAAAGTCAGTAACTGTAGAAAAAGAGATGGAATTTTTAAGATAATAGAGAAATTATATAAATGCTCATACCAAGTTGAAGAGTCCTACTACATTCAGGACAATGGATGCTTAATCCAGTTCAGAGAAATGAAAACTTACTTTGAAAGCCTGCAGTTAAAAAGAAATCATATTTTCTTCTGAAAAAGCCTACATTCCAGTGCAATTTGACATTCATTAACTTTTCTCACTCATACATTTTGAATTTTAACAATAGTCACTGCTACCCCAGTTACAGAAGAGAAGCTAGAACTCCATAGCAACCTGGCAGTAATGTTGGATTGAGTTAGCCTGAGAAATAATGTTTTTTAAATTATAATATTTGGTTCAGTTCAGAGAAGTGGTAAAAACATGAGTTAGTCATTCAGTAAATGGTGTTGGGACAGTAAGGCATCCATTTCAAAATTAAAGCTACACAAAATAAATTCCAGGTGGATCAGAAAGTTAACTATATAGAGAATGAGAACTCAGAAGACAAGAGGTTTTTAAAATGTAATCATAGAGTGGGGAAGGCCTTCGTAAGCAAAACCCCAAATCCAGAAGTCATAGAAGCAGCCATTGAGAAGTCACGTACTGTAAGTAAAGGTTTGAATTCTGATTTAATGATCTGAGTTCATTTCCGTTTCTGTTTTTTACAGCTCTATGATCTTGGAACTGAGAATACCCTATAAATATCAAATATTTAATCAAAGAAATATATGTTCAAACAGTGAGGCATCATTCTTTGCCTCTCAAATTGGCAAATTTTAACAAGGATTGTAAAGAGGGTAATGAGAAAGTGTAATCCCTCATATTTCTATTCATGGAGGATAAATCAGTACAGCCCTTTTTTGAAGGTGAATCAGCAGTATCTGTTGAAAGTTAAAATTAGCATACACTTTGACTCAGCAATTCCAATTTTAAATATCTATCCTAGAAAAAATAATTACACATTAAAAAGAAGTATGAGGATGTCTGGGTGGCTCCGTCACTTAAGCATCTGCTTTCGGCTCAGTCATGATCCTGAGTCCTGGGACTGAGCCCCACGTCGGGCTCTCTGCTCAGCATGGAGTCTGCTTCTCCCTCTCCCTCTGCCTGCAGCTCCCCCTGCTTGTGCTCTCTCTCTCTGTCAAATAAATCAATAAAATCTTTTTTTAAAAAACGAAGTACGTACTAAGAGTTTTACTGAGGCATTGTTAGAAATAGCTAAAAACTGATATTCTGAATTAGTATCACTTTGAGAATTAACCTTTGGGGGAGGAGTGGGAAACATAGATCTATTTTTGAAAATCTATACACATCTGTGAAAAACAACTGAAAACGGTTTTAGACGATATTTTCTATAAAAGTTGCTGGCTAGTTAATGTTTTCTATTAAGGCATAGCTCCTTTCAATCAATAATATTTAGGGTGTCTCTTTATAAACATGTTTTCTATCTATCTACTCCTTTACAGAATGGAAACAGACTGTAATCCCATGGAGCTGAGCAGTATGTCAGGGTTCGAAGAAGATGCAGAGCTTAATGGTTTTGAAGAAGCTGATATGAAAGACATGAAGCTAGAAGCCGAAGCAGTTGTAAATGACGTTCTCTTTGCTGTTAACAACATGTTTGTCTCAAAAAACCTGCGCTGTGCCGATGACGTGGCCTATATCAACGTGGAAACACGAGAGAGGAACAGATACTGCCTGGAGCTCACTGAGGCAGGGCTAAGGGTAAGTCGCTTTTCTTTTTAGAAGACAAAAAAAAAATTGTTTTATTGCTCTCTCTACCGCGTCAGGGGACGGGGGACAGGAAGAGTGCTAACTGAGAACGCAGCACTCAGCAGCTCCAGAATTTTTTTTTTTTAAGATTTATTTCTTTATTTGGAGAGAGAGAAAGCAGGGAGGAGGGCAGAGGCTGAGCACGGAGCCCGACGCGGGGCTCAATCTCACAACCCTGAGATCACGACCTGAGCTGAAACCAAGAGGCGGACACTCAACCGACTGCACCACCCAGGCACCCCAGCTCCAAGATTTTTATAAGGAAAGCTTTTTTCCCGAGGAATTCTTAGTAATTCTAAAGTCTTTTGGGCAATGTGAGGAAATTGTATTTTTTGAAAAAGAAAAAACTTTTGATTTGCCGTGTTACTTTGTTTTGGCCATCACCCCCCACAAATTAATTTCTTGTGGAGAGCTAAATATGTCTGCCAGAATTAGGCATTCCGTGCACTGAGTGAGTTTTGCAATCATTGTGTTGAGAGGATCTTTTCCCACCTCTTATGAAATTTGTCTCCTACTAAGACAGTGCCCCAGACTGCACTGTGCTCTAGCTGTTGGTCAGAACTAAGTCACAGCAGAAGGCTCTGCCTCCAAATCTGGAAGAATGTCTTCTCCTATGTGTGAGCTTTTCTAGGCGGAGTCACGTCTCTGCGCCCTTTGAACCAGAATCCTCACTTTGGAATAGTAGACAGCCCTACCCAAGAGCAGCTTATCATTTAAAACAACAAAACTCACTGGGGCGCCTGGCTGGCTCAGTCAGTGGAATGTGCAGCTCTTAATCTCGGGGTTGTAGGTTGGAGCCCCACCTTGGGTGTAGTGATGACTTGAAAATAAAATAAAAAATAATAAATAAAAATAAAATTAAAATTAAAAAAAATAATGAATAAGACAACAAAACTCACGGTTAGGAAAATTTTTTACCTAAACAAAGGAATAAGTATTAGAAATTCCACAACTTAGTTTTGACTTTAATACTTATAAATCTTAAAAAAAAAAAAAATACTTATCAATCTTGGTCGAAGGTCTCTAACTTTTCTGTTTCTATACCTAAGAGTAGTCCCGCATAGTTGCACCATATCATAAGGTAAGGGGCAAGGCCTAAGCGAGTAAGAATGTCATACAATATTAAACAAGTACACAGACATCCTTTTATTTTACTAGATTCACTTTCCTTAAAAGTATATGAACCACGTGTCCTGTGTATTCATTGACAGGCAGTCACCGGCACTGAAGCAGATGGCAAGGCGAGCCCCTTCACTACTTACAGTTCCCTCGTAACTGCCTCGTCCATAGCTCCTTATTAGCTTTGGGAGTCGTACCTGGATTAACTAATCTTTGTGCTCTCCTTCCTAAATCCCTAAACTTGTGCTAAAAGCACGTAGTCTGTAGAAGTAGATCTTTTTGTTCTTGTTCTTGTTGTTGTTGTTGTTGTTGTAGAAGATCTTAAACAGAAATAGGCAAATCAAAAGTAGAGATAAACAACCCTGCATAAATTAATTCAGTCTTGCATTGGTTAATTCTGAGATGACTGTGGGAAGGTAGGAAGGGTTCCGATCAGAGTCAGAAGCCTAACATGGGAATTTGAGTGATCTTGGGTAAGTCATTCAAACTCCTGAGTCCCTGCTTTTTTATCTATAGCCTGAAGATTAGGGAAAAAAAAGAAAGAAAACTAAAAAGGATTTGGGGAATGCTTATATGAATAGTTGCAGAAAGATCTAGATCCCTTAAAAACCTGGCATGTAGGTATCCAGCATTTGTTTGTTTTTGCAGTCTTATTCAATTAACTTTTATTGAATAACTATCCTGGGTCAGAAATTGGAAATCAAACCATGATCCCTGTCCACTAGGAGACTGCCGACTAGCAGGGAAAAGAGGGGCAGCTAGAATTGGAATGCACGGAGAAAGTGTGGCGACACAGCAGGTTCTGAAGAGGTGTGACTCATCATCCTGACATGTCTGCCTCTGCTTGTCATTTAAAACAAAACACCACCACCACTTCTAACAGAACTGCATCTTCTTGGATGGGTGGCTTGGACAGATGTCATAAAAAATTAGAATTTATATTGGGAATACACAAGCTTTAGTCAAATCAACAAAAAACTAAACTGATTTTGCCCTAACGCGGTGCAGGTTAACCAGGAGAGATCCTGTTGGGGACAAAAGCTTTCACTGTATATAAAGAAAACACACACACACACACAGAGAAGCATGCCCTTTTCTCTCCGAGTTGAGCATTTGTTTCCTTGTCAGATAAGTGATTTGTTAGTAATGTTAAATTAGTAATGTAACTAATTGTAAAGCAGGATTGAAACTATAAACGGTTTTTAGAACTTTTTATAAAAGAGTTCAAATAATGATAAAAATATGGACTGATAATACGTTATCTGTTCTGATGCCTTGTCATGGTTGATCCGCAGTAGGTGTGGGATTAAATAGAAGCGTGTTTCAGTCTATGAAAATGAAATACTGGTTCTTTGTGGCTTTTTACATTTTTTCCGACATTCCTTGTTAGTCAGGAGTTAGGTAAACTTCAAAAAACTGAACCTTTTACATTTTGAGAAAAAAGCGATAAAGAGGGCATTTTGCTGCTGGTGTTCCTGTATGTTTCTGATTGCTTAGAAATGTGCACAGTCGAACTATTGATTGAGAAATCCTGTCATTAAGTAATGGCCCCAGTAAACCCACGGTTTTTGCTTTCTGTACCAAGTTAAATCTAGTTATTTGATTCACTGTTGCATTTCTCTTGTAGGTGGTAGGTTACGCTTTTGACCAAGTGGATGATCACTTACACACCCCCTATCATGAAACCGTCTACTCGCTGCTGGATACGCTCAGCCCTGCCTACCGGGAAGCATTTGGAAATGCTCTCCTTCAAAGACTGGAAGCTTTGAAGAGGGATGGATAGTCGTGACTACGCTTTTTCCTTCTGGAGGGGGCTGCTGCTGGTACAAAATGTTGACATAAAGCTTGAAATACTTGCATATGGTCATGGTAGAAAATGCATCTTTGGTTTTATGTCCGTTTCTTGCTTCAAGTTTAGGCTTCTGACTCAGAACATTACTGACTAATGAATTGTCTTTCTTAGTTTCGGATTCGTGACAGGAATCCCGAGGCCATTGCTGTGACATCGTCGTGAAGCCATTCAGATTTCTTCATATAGTATCTCTGCATTTCACAACCTAATCAGTATTTCGCTCTGTTAATTACAGGACTTTGAGGCTGCCAGCACTCTCTCGTACATAGGAAATTCTAGATTTGCACAGTAATATACAGGAATTAAAATGACCTAACTTCAAACTTGGATTCAGCTTGCTAAATCAGGGGTTTACTACTAGCTTGGACTGACTTCCTAGTAATTATTTTGCTACTAGCCTTATTGGAAACAAATTATCGACTAGTTTCCCCTGCACAAATTTTGAAATTCACTGCTTCACTTAATCTATTTATATTACTAATATGGACTGATAAAGATGAATTAATTATATATATTAACTTAGCTAGTATTAAATGGAAAACAGGTACTGAAATAATAGTTCTGTATTCCTTGTCTGCAACAGCCAGCCAACTAAGAGGACAAACCGTTAGCAAATGAATGTAATAATTACTTGTTTCCAAGATATTTAAGCACATAAGCAAATATAGGAACAGGCTCCATTTTTCCTAACAAAAAGCATCTTCAGTGTGTGTGTGTGTGTGTGTGTGTGATTTAAAAGGAAGAAGATTCTGATTTCCTAGAAAACAATATTTTGGCCTGTGTTGATTCTTATTATGAATGTTTGTTTACATAATGTACAGTATATATTCAGAAAGTATTTTTGCTTCAATGTTTCCTTTCTATAATGTAGTGCTTTGGTATTCCCATAGCAGCCCTCCTTCCCAACAGATGCACAGTATTCTGTCTCGATGCTCAATCTACAATGTAGTATGCACGCATTGTATCGGTTTGAAACCAAAGGATGAATGATGCATTCAGAGACTTAATATTTGAAAAAGGGAGACTCTGTTTTTATATTTTATTACAGGTACTAATATTTATAAAAAATGGATTGTACCATGCTGCTATATGTTTTCAAGTACATACTGAATACTGAGGATTGGGGAGTCAGTTTTTTAGTAGTAATCTAAAGCAGCAGCTGTAGAAATGTTGAAGTAAAATTCTGCATCAGGACACACCTTAATAATTTGTCATTTTCAGACTTTTTTTTTAAATCATTATTAAGTAATAGGTACTTCTAGGCTCTGAAGATCATGTAGACCAGATTGAGGTTGGGTTTGGGTCAGTATTCACCGTCGGCGTTCATCGGGGTGCTTTAACCATGTTCGGTAAATGCACGTCCATTCACAGCTTGGTTTTCAGATGCTAACCATTTGGGCGGTGAAGTCTAACTGCAGGTCAGATTCTCTCACGCTTTATCTCAGGCTAAATAAATGTAAAGGATATTTGTAAAGTTTGAATAAAATTCCGTTTACTCATTTCGAGTTAAGTATGAAGAAAAGTGATTGTATGTTCAAAAATTGACGTTGTTCATTTTGTGATAAATGACTGGTTCCAGGAGTTTCCATGTCCATTTTTGAGTTCTGTGCGGTTACATTTTGCTGTGAAGTGATGTGCTCTTTCTACCATTATGAAAGAGGAACAGAGAGAGAGAAGACGTTAATAAAACTATACAGATATTAAAACTTCCATTTCATCTACCTTGTTTAAAGAATTTAATCAGATAAATTAAGCCTTGATTTCACCTCCAGAAGAAAAGGGGGGAAAAAGGAAAAGCCTCTGAACAAGTAACTCTTACAAATCGGTAAGAAGATAAGAACAATGGACATATAATATGAGCAAACAACTCTAAAAAATATACAGATGTCCAGTAACCACTTGAAAGATATTCAACTTGACCAATAATTCAAGAAAGGAAAATAGGGTTCAGCTCTGTGTTTCACCTAATAAGCACATAATTAATTATTATTAATCTCCCTTACTTAAATATAATGATAACAGTAAGGATTTAGTGAGGGCACTCTTACATTCTGTCAGAGAATGTATCAATGAAACCTTTCTGGAAAACATTAGTAATAGAGCCTTTACAAAGCTTATAACTTCTGTACCGGTAATATCCTAGCAAACTAGCATAGGGAAGTGATTCAGCAGAAGATATACTACAAGGATGTTCATTAAATGAAAAATTGGGAAGGCTCTAAAAAGTAGTGGTTATGCCACGTGCTCTTGATGGAAAAATATGCAGCCATTAAAAATCATGGAAAAAATGGCAACAGGAAAAAATTATACTACATGATAAAAAAGGATATAAAACTATGATCTATTTTTGGAAAATCTACAACGTTCTACAATGTTAATAGTAGCTATCACTAGGTGGTAAGATAGGTAATTTTCATCTCCTTCATACTTTCTCACAGTTTCTGCATTAGCCTGTATGCACTAATTAGAGGGGAAATACAATAGATCCGAGGTTTCAGCCAGCTAAAGCACCGTTCTCTAGCAAGAGCACCAAGCTAGGCTGAGTTGTGTTTGCTCCCAGGATCCTTGAAGAGGCAGTAGGATTATGGAGACAGAAGACTGCCCACCTCTTTTCCCAGGACAACACCCTCCCCACCTTTCCTCTAGGTCGTCAACAGCAAATCAGCCGCCAGTGGCATCCCGGTCCTTAGCTTCCTCCATCTCACACGGCGCGGTTCTGTCCGGTGTTCAGAATGTGTCAAGGGGAGCAGGGTAGAAACACTGATTCTGACACAGGCCGCATCAACTTCAGAACTCTGCCTTCAGCCCCCTTGTTATGGAGATGACATAGCTGAGATCTGGACAGACGGACTCCAGTATCCACCCATGAACACTGGAGTTGGGTGAGAACCCAGTCTTCTGTCTCCACCAACTGTCCCCGTCCAGTGTGTGTTGATAAAAGCATCACCTGAACTTTGTGGTTACAAGTGCATATCATTTTATTGTGCTTTACAGATAATGCAGGATTTTTTGTCACAAAGGTATTTTATTATGGTGGTCAGTGATCTTTGATGTTACTGTAATTTGGGGGCATGGGGGCGGTGCCACAAACCATATCCATATAGGATGGTGAACTTAATTGTTAAATTGTGTTCTGACTGCTCCACTGACCAGCCATTCCCCTCTCTCCCTCTCCTTGCACCTCCCTCTTCCCTGAGACAACAATATTGAAATTTGGCCAATTAATGACTCTACACTGGCCTCTTTAAGTATTTAAGCAAAAGGAAGTATCGCCTATCTCTCACTTTATATCAAAAGCTAAAAATGGGGACGCCTGGGTGGCTCAGTTGGTTAAGCAGCTGCCTTCGGCTCAGGCCATGATTCCAGGACCCTGGGATCGAGTCCCACATCGGGCTCCTTGCTCAGCAGGGAGCCTGCTTCTCCCTCTGCCTCCGCCTGCCACTCTGCCTGCTTGTGCTCTCTCTCTCTCTGACAAATAAATAAATAATAAAAGCTTTAAAAAAAAAAAAAGCTAAAAATGATTAAGTTTAGTGAAAGAAACGTGGAAAGCCACGATACAGCAAAAGCTAGGCCTCTTGCACCCGTTAGCCAAGACATGAATGCAAAGGAAAAGTTCTTGAGGGAAAAAGTGCTGCTGCAGTGAATACACGAAGGATAAAGCAAAACAGCCTTACTGCTCATGGGGAGAAAGTTCGAGTATTCTAGACAGAGAATCAACCAACCACAACATTACCTTATGCTAAAATCTAATCCAGAGCAAGGCCTTAACTCCTCAACGCTATGAAGGGTGGGAGAGGTGAGGAAGTTGTGGAAGAAAAGTTCAAAGCTAGCAGAGGTTGTTCAGGAGGTTTAAGGCAAGGCAATGTCTCCATAACATAAAAGTACAAATCAAAGCAGCAAGCTATGGAGAACATCTAGCTAAGATGATTAATGAAGGCGGCTACACTAAACATTTTCAGTGTAGATGAAACGGCCTTCTGTTGGAAGAAGTTCTAGGACTATGGTAACTAGAGAGACGTCAATCCCTGGCTTCAACGGATGGGCTTTGTTAGGGGCTAATGCTCCAGTGACTTCAAGCAGAAGCCAAGGCTCATTCTCCATTCCAAAAAATCCTAGGGCCCTTAAGAATTATGCTAGGGATGCCTGGGTGGCACAGTCATTGAGAGTCTGATTTTGGCTCAGGTCGTGATCTCAGGTTCCTGGGATTGAGCTCCATATTGGGCTCTGCGCTGAGCGTGGAGTCTGCTTGTCCCTCTGCCCCACCCTGTTCTCACTCACTCAAAATATTTAAAAAAAGAAAATTGTGCTAACTCCTCTCTGTGGTCTATAAACAACAACTAAGCCTGGGTGACAGCATGGTTTGCTAAATATTTTAAGCCCCTGTTGAGACCTGTTGGGAAAAGAAAAATTCATTTCAAAATATTACTGCTCATTGACAATGTACCTGGTCACCCAAGAACTCCGACGGAGATACGCACTTAAATGAATGTTACTCTCATGCCTGCTACCACGGCATCTATTCTGCCCTGTGGACCAAGGAGTCATTTCGACTTTCAAGTCTTGTTTAAGAAACACCTTTCGAAAGGCTGTAGCTGTCTTAAAATTCCTCCGATGCAAAGTAAACTGGAAACCTAAAAAGGCTTCACCATTCTGGATGCCATGAAAAGCGTTCAAGGTCCACGAGGAGAGGTAAAAAGACCAACGTTAATAGGAGTTTGGAAGAAGTTCATTCCAACCCGCATGGATGATTTCGAGGGGCTCAAGATTTCAGTGGAGGAAAAAATCACAGATTGGGGGAAACAGCAAGGAGCCTGAGGAAGGGACCGAATGGCTGCAATCTCACAATAAAACTTGAACAGATGACAAGTTGCTTCTTCTGGATGAGCTGAGAAAGTGGGCGTCTTGAGATGGAATCTACTGGTGAAGATTGTTGAAATGACAACAAAAGGCTTAGAATATTTCATAAACTTAGTTGATCAAATAGCAACAGGGTTTGAGAGAATCCACTCCAATTTTGAAAGAAGTTCTACAGGGATGCCTGCGTGGCCTAGTTGGTTAAGTGTCTGCCTTTGGCTCAGGTCATGATCCCAGCGTCCTTGGATCAAGCCCCATGTTGGGCTCTCCGCTCAACGGGGAGTCTGCTTCTCCCTCTTCCCCTCCCCCTGCTCATGCTCACACATTCAGTCTCACTTTGTGCACTCTTTCTCAAATCTCAAATAAATGAAATCTTTTAAAAAAAGAAGTTCTGTGGGTAAAACACTATGAAACACTATCACATGCTAGAGAAATCATTCCTGAAAGGAAGAGTCAATGCTGCAAACTTAATTGTTTTATTTTAAGAAATTGCCCCAGCCACCCCAGCCTTCAGCACCCACCACCCTAATCAGTCAACGGCCACCAACATGGAGGCAAGACCCTTCCTGAGAGCTCAAATGACAGTTACCACTTTTTAGCAATGAACTATTTTTTAATTATGGTATGTACATTAATTTTTTTAGACATATTCCTATAGAACACTTAACTACAGTATAGGGTAAACATAATTTTTATACACACTGGGAAGCCAAAAAATTCATTTCACTTGCTTTGTTGCAATATTCTCTTTATCGTGGCGGTCTAGAAACCAAAATTCTCCAAGGTATGCCTGTGTATGAAAGCCGATTTTGAAAAAAGGAGTAACAAGGACTCCTGGGTGGCTCAGTGGGTTAAAGCCTCTGCCTTCAGCTCAGGTCATGATCTCAGGGTCCTGGGATCGAGCCCCACATCAGGCTCTCTGCTCAGCAGGGAGCCTGCTTCCCCCTCTCTCTGCCTGCCTCTCTGCCTACTTGTGATCTCTCTCTGTCAAATAAATAAATAAAATCTTTAAAAAAAAGAAAGAAAAAAAAGGAGTAACAGTAAAAGAAAGGTACATTACTTGTTGATCTAATAGAATTAATAGAGTCTCATTTTCTCACCTACCAATATGATAGATAATAGATGATATAAAATTCTCTGGAAGCCATCCACTTATAACTATGGTGCTAGCTCATTTAGCTGTTACCAGGAGTATAAACAATAAGAACGAAACAAGGTGAGATATTTTATAGCGACACTTCCAGTTGAATAGCTTTCAAAATACCCATTTAACTGCTATCAATAGGGACAAATTAAAAATCAAAAGGAGGCATCCAGTGAATTCTAGACTGTTGAAACTAACAAGTCATCAAGAAGAAGATTACTCCAAGTTTTGCACAGGTCTTGCATGAATATTTTTACATCTTTTTAACTTAAAAAAAAAAGAATGTTGCTATGAGCAAGCTGTTCTCAAATTGAATGCAAAATTTCAAAGTGTTAATTATTTTATCAAACCAAGTTTTAATCAGATATGTATAAAAAAAGGCGGGGAGGGGGGCGCCTGGGTGGCTCAGTCAGTTCAGCACCCAAATTTTGATTTGGGCTCTGGTCATGATCTCAGGGTGGTGAGATCCAACCCAGCACGGGGCTCTGTATTGGGCATGGAGCCTGCTTAAGATTCTAGCTCCCTCTCCCCCTACCTTTCCCCATCATTAGTTAATTAGTTAATTAATTGAAAGGGTGGAGGCCAAAAAAAAAAAAAAAAAAAGAATGAAAGGTTCCCATTTGCAGAAATGGGCCTTAGCGTTGCAGAAAAAAAAAAAAAAAATTTCACCTTCGGACACCACTACAGTAAAGGCTGTCAAATATGTCTTATTCAATCCTAACCCTGTTAGGCTGGTGAGTTCGCTTCTGTTTTAAAGCCAATTTAATAGCTGGGGTAAGGTTAAAACATTGTCCCAATCGCTCACAAATGGCTGCAGAGCTGGAATACAAGGCCAGATCTGCTGAGTGCCCAGATCCTCCAAGCTGGCTGGAGCTCCTGGGTCACATCCATTTTTTCTTTTTCTTTTTTTTTTTTTTAGTCAATCAGTTAAAAAAAAAAACACCTAAAAAATGCTGTATGTGTTAAATATTTACATTTAACAAGTTATTGTTTGGAGCACGAAGAATTTCAATAGAATCTGACTATTCCAAGATAAGGGCAGGATGTCCACAAGGACATTTGTGGTCCTGTGATAAGACAAAGTGAATGTCATCTTTTAATTTGTCGGTTTATCTGGGCACCTGCCTGTATAATCTCATTTGGGAGGTCAAAAGCCTAAATTCCATCCCTTTGTGAATGTGCATGACAGCCCAGCACGGTGTCCTCTAGCCGCCGCCACCCCTGCCCACCCGCAGAGGTCTCTCCGCAGCTGCGACTAACAGCCCCTGAGCCTGCCGAGCCCCACAGACCGAGCGGCGACGGGCTGCACGGGGAGGACCACGCACGCTGGGGTTCCAGCGTCCAGGACCCAGAACTCCAGGGCGACAGCTGCCCTGGGCGCTGGAGGACTGTCAGCGCCTCCCGGTCAGACCCTCCCACAGGGGAATGGGCTTCGGGCTTTCCTCGTTCTGCAAATTCAGGTATTTTCAGTCCTCCGGGTCTCGTGAACCCCGGGGCGTGTTTCCAGTTTCGGAATTAAGGAGACGAAAGGGAGCAGGGGGTCACGTGGCCCCAGCAGCACGGCCCCGGGAGGCTCTGAAGGAGGACTCGCCCGGGCGAGAGCACTGGGCGTGGAGCCAAATAGAGCAGGGCTGGGGGGGGCGGGGCACGCTGGCGCCGCGAGCCCGCAGAGCTCACCCTGCGCGGGACGCCGGCGGCCCCGCCCCCGCCCCGGAACGCCCCACCTCGCGCCCTAGGCCCCGCCCCCGCGGAGCCAGCCCCGCCCCACCTCCTTGGCAACCAGAGGGCGCTTTCTCCTTAGCAACCAGGGCTGCTCCCACCATGGCTGAGGAAGAGGAAGTTACCGTAGCCACGGAGAAAGTTATCCGGATCCAGAGGGTGTTTATAAACCTGCTGGATTCCTACAGCAGCGGGAACATCGGGAAGGTGAGCAGCGGCGGGTCAGTCCCCAGCTCCCAGTCCCCTGCCCCGGGGTTCCCGAGCCCCCCGAACCCAGCGAGGGTCTGCGCCTCGGGACGCTATCAGGGCCTGTCCTGAAGGAGGGTCCCTCATCGTGGGCACCGTCCGCACGCAGAGCGCCAGCTGGAAGGCCAGCTGTTTGGAGCTCGCAGGCCCAGCGCCGGGTCCTCCCCCGTTAATGAAGGGAAACTGAGGCTCAGCATACTCATTCATACGTTCCTTCCACATGCACTGGGAGGGTCATTTGAAGCACATTTTGTTTATGCGCCAGGCACCGTTTTGGGCCCTGAGTCCCACTAAACTTCCCCGCCCTTCGTCGTTAGCCTTGGGAAATGAGGATATTCTGAAAGAGGATCCTGAGACCCTTCATCGGAAAATACTCAGTAGTCAGAAGAAAGCCATAATTTTATCATCTCCCTGACCAGGACTCATTCATCTCAATTCTCCCTTCTGGAGCGACACAGAAGTGTATCCTCACCCTGGGCAGACTTCTGGGAGGTGAATGACAGCACTTTCAGACAGCACATGCTACCGAAAATAGGATATGTGGCTGCAGTACATACCATCTGTACTGCTTTCCTAGGGCTGTGGCCACCAATTACCATAAACTACGTGGCTTAAACAACGGGCTTTATTCTATCTTGGTTCTGGAGGCCAGAAGCCCAAAATCAAAGTGTTGGCAGGGCTGGTTCCTTTTAAAAGCTGTGAGGGAGATTTCTGCTGCACCTCTCTCTCTCTCTCTCTCTCTCTCTCTCTCTCTCTCTCTCGTAGTTTTTGGTGCGTGCCAGCAATTCTTGCATCCTTTGGCTTGTAGACTCATCACTCCAACCTCTGCCTCTGTCTTCCCAAGGTGTTCCCCTCAAGTCTCTCTGTGTCTGAATTTCCCTCTTTTTAGGACACCAATCTTTGCATTGGAGCCCATTCTAATCCAGTATGACCTCATTTTAACTTGATTCCAGCTGCAAAGACCCTATTTCCAAATGGGGATGGGGGGGAGTAGGGGACCACTACTCCATCCAGTACACCATCTAAAGTCAAAAAATATATAGATTTAGATAATGTATATGTAAAAATAGTAATATCGTATATATGGCACGCAACAATATATATGGTAATACTTGTGATGGTGTTGTTAAAAAGGAAGGTACAGGGTTCAAGGGGGAGTCATTTGCCAGGACAGCAAACCAGGACTTAATTAGTTTCAACCTCTCCAGGAGTGGAATTTAAAGACAATCAGTCTGGAATTCTCTGGATGGCATCCATGAGGTTGTCTGTCACAGGGCTCTCTCCATTCCCCAAAGGAAGATGAGGTAATTTGCATGACACCCCCCCACCCACCCCTTCCCTAAGGGAAGGTGACCTTGCTAAAACAATCCTTTCTTTTTTTGCTAATAACTCTTCACCCCACCCCACTTCCCATAAAAACCTTCCATTCTGTGCAGCTTTTCAGGACTCCCCTCTGCTTGCTAGACGGGATTGCTGCTCAATTCATGAATCACTTAGTAAAGTCAATTAGATCTTCTAATGTTCTCAGTTCAATTTTATTTTTTAACAGCATGTACATTGTATGAGATAAGTACTATGAGAGACTAAAAATACATGATACATCTTCCACATTACTAGAAAAGCAAGGAGGGGGGCAGAGAAAGGACAAGGGCACAATAGGAAAAAATATGTAACAAAATATGTTTATTTAAAGGAAAGAAGTTTTAAAAAGACAGGTGTAGTATGAAAGGATTTATGTCTTTCAAAAAGATAGATACAAATATAGAGAAGATAAGTAGGTAGGTAGATAGGTAGATTGATAAATAAATAGAGATGATCTATATGCAGAAAATGTCTCAAAATAGGGGCGCCTGGGTGGCTCAGTTGGTTACGCAGCCAACTCTTGATTTCAGCGCAGGTCATGATCTCAGGGTCATGGGATCAAGTCCCACGTCGGGCTCTGTGCTCAGAAGGGAGTCTGCTTGAGATTTTTGGTCTCTCTCTCCCTCTCTCTGGCACTTAACCCTCACACCCCAGGATGAGGATCAAGCCAGAGGAGCTGGTTCTCAGGCAAGCCCCGAGAAGGCAGAGGTTCTGAGTGGGAGTCGGAGAACAGAGAGGTGAGGGTGCAGGGAGTCTGCCCCCGGGCAGGAGGCACAGGGCCCAGGGCCCTTGAGACTTGGCGGTCCACAAACGAGTCTTAATCTCTTTTAAAATCAGAAGGAAACAAGTGAAATTTTAGCGTCAAAGATGTGGGTCTTTACGGCAATACAGTCACAAAAAATAATTTTCAGTATTTTTTTTCTTGGACGAAAGGACCCATGAAAGTCCGAAGATGGCCCTGCTCAGCAGCTCACTGGTGCCGCAAGTGTTTTGTTGCATAAATTAATAAAGCAGGATCACACACAAAGGAGGGGTGGGGAGATGCAAGGGGAGAGGAACAAGCAGACTCCCTGCAGATCACAGAGCCCCACAAGGGGCTCGATCTCACCACCCTGAGATCATGATCTGAGCTGAAATCAAGAGTCAGACGCTTAACCCGCTGACCCACCCTGGTGCCCCCTGGATTATTTTAAAAAGGGAGGGGAACTGATTGAGATTAGGAGGGTGGGAGGCAAGAGAATTTAACGTTTTTCTTTACCCCCTCTTTGAGCTCTGGTTATTTATTTATTTTTTTTTACAGCATAATATTTTTAGAACAAAAGTTTTCTTTTAGTTTGTAGAGATCTTTTCCAAAAGCTTATCGATAACAGAATTTTTCAGTTATTCCTTGATTAACCTGGGCTTCTAGGGAGTTTCTGTTCTTTATACCAAGCAACACAGGAGTAGAAATATGAAGCATGTACAAGAAATGGGGGCTTGGTCTCTAGTCTTCAGGCTCCCTGCCCAGCTGGGCAAGGCCAGCTGCTCCCCTGCCCCTGCTCCCCAGCTCGTCTCTGGAAGGGAGCAGGGTGGCGGCCTGTGGTCCATGTCCTGCCTTGGGGATCTCAAGGTCCAGTTGCCCCCCTCCCTGCCTATGCAATCTTGGGCAAGTTCCTTATAGCTGGGCGTCAATGTCCTCGACTGTGAAATGGGATAATAAAATGGAATATGTATGTTGGGGAGGGAAATGAAAATATATATGACATACCTGGAAGAAATATATTCCCATAGTGGTTGAACCTCACAAGCTTGCATTACTGATGTGAAATGATTGTTATCAAGATAAATGAGGTGGGACTTCCGGTTTGATTTTTCATGTGTTTTTCCTCCCAAGGTGCGATAATGTCATAATTACTTACATATGTTTAACATGAGAGTTAAAATAAAATCATTCTTGGACGCCTGGGTGGCTCAGCTGGGTAAGCGACTGCCTCCAGCTCAGGTCATGATCCCGGAGCGCCGGGATCGAGTCCTAAATCAGGCTCCCAGCTCCACAGGGAGTCTGCTTCTCCCTCTGACCTTCTCCCCTCTTATGCTCTCTCTCACTCTCTCTCTCTCAAATAAATAAATAAAATCTTTAAATAAATAAATAAAAGCTTTCAAGGTTTGTAAAAAAATAAGATAAAAATAAAATAAAATCATTCTTACTTATATATAAATATATATGTTTAATTATACACACAAATACCATATACATATATATGAAACCCTTTAACATTGCCTAAACCACTCCCAAGGACAACTTCTGTAAGATAAGAAACAAAACTTTGCCAACTTGATTTTTTTTTTCTTTTGAGAGAAAGAGCTAGCAAGGGGAGGGGGGAGGGGCAGAGGGAGAGAGAAAGAGAGTGAGAGAATCTTAAGCAGGCTCCATGCCCGGTGGAGGGCTGGATCTCACGACGCTAAGACTGAATATAAGCAAAAAGGAATATAAAAGATCTCATTAATCATTTTTATATGGATTACATGTGAAATTAGTAATATTTTGAACCTGTTGGGTTAAATAAAACATGATTACATTCATTTCACTGGTTTCCTTTTACTTCTGCTCATGGGGCTACTAGCCAGTTTGTTTACCAGAGTGGATAGCATGACATTTCTCCATTTCTATTAGGCAAGAGCAATATAACGACCGCAGCCCTTCCCTGCCCGTTGGCAGAGCAGGGCAGTATCCTTGCCACATACTTTAAGCTCTCTGAGCCTGGGTTCCTCCTCTATAAAAGAGAGTATCATAAGAGTATGCACTTTGCCGTATTACTGTGGTTGCTATTAACTTCGGCGAGCTACCAGGTTATAGCCCACTGGCTGTGCACGTGTGGTACCTTGAGCAAGCCCTCCAGAAGGGTCAGTTTTTAGAATCCTTGCACCGACTGCCCTCACTCTACACTGTTCTTAGTATTTTCTTAGTAAATTTCTGTTTTCTTGCAGTTTCTGTCTAACTGCGTAGTCGGGGCTTCCCTTGAAGAAATTACAGAAGAGGAGGAAGAAGAAGATGAAAATAAGTCAGCCATGCCAGAAGCCTCATCAGCCAAACTGAAGGAAGGCACCTTCCAGATCGTGGGCACGCTCTCCAAGCTCGAAAGCGTTCGGCCCGACTTTGCCGTGGAGACGTACAGTGTAAGTCTAGGTGGCTGCTGCTAAGAGTAGACCAACGGCAGAGCCACCTCGAGCTCCCACACCTTCACAGTACACTCTTACTCTTTGCTTCTTCTCTCCCCCGCAAATGTGGGGGCAGGAGAAGGCGAAGGGCAGGTGGGAATAGGTCTTTCTCCCCTGATGGAGAGCAACCATGGTCTCCACTTTAAATGTGTGCCTTGCCTGGAACAAAGCATTTAAACTACATATTCTTGGGAAGGATGGATCTAATCTAGACTTTCAGACTCATAAAATGTCTAACCTTGGGGTGCCTGGGTGGCTTATTTGGTTAAGCATCCAACGCTTTTTTTTTTTTTTTAAGATTTTATTTATTTATTTGAGAGAGAGAGAAAGTGAGAGAGAGCATGAGAAGGGAGAAGATCAGAGGGAGAAGCGGACTCCCCGCAGAGCTGGGAGCTGGATGCGGGACTCGATCCCGGGTCTCCAGGATCATGACCTGAGCCGAAAGCAGTTGCTTAACCAACTGAGCCACTCAGGTGCCCCAAGCATCCAACTCTTGATGTCAGCTCGGGTCATGATTCAGGGTTGTGAGATCAAGCCCCGAGTTGGGCTCTGTGCTGTGTGCAGAGCCTGCTTAAGATTCTCTCTCTCCCTCTCCCTTGGACCCCCCGCTAAAAAAAATTTCTAAACTGTGTTTAAAATGCATTCTGCCCTACATTACCCAACAACTCCAGGCCATGGTGGGTGCTCACATCTGTGGAAGAGAAACCTCCTTTGGTAATAAACCACTCGAAAACCCACCTCTGCACTCTGAAGCTAAAGTATAACACGAAGACAGAGTTGGGGGATAAAGAGGAACGATCGTTTTATTACTTTGCCAGGCAAAGGAGACTGCAGCAGGCTAATGCCTTCACAACTGCAGACTCTTCCAGTTAAAAAATGGGCAGAAGACGTGGATAAACATTTTTCCGAAGACGGCATACAGATGGCTAACAGACACGTGAAAAGATGCTGAGCATCGCTCATCATCAGGGCAATACAGATCAAAACTACAGTAACGTATCACCTCACATGTGTCAGAATGGCTAAAATTAACAAGTCAGGATCCAACAGATGTTCGCAAAGATGCGGAGAAAGGGGAGCCCTCTTGCACTGTTGGTGGGAGCGCAAACTGGTGCAGCCACTGTGGAAAACACTACGGAGGTTCCTCAAAGAGTTAAAAATAGACCTACCCTACAATCCAGGAAGTGCACTACTAGGCGTTTACCCAAAGATACAAAAATACTGATTCAAAGGGGCACCTGCCCCCCTGTGTTTATAGCGGCAATGTCCACAATAGCCAAAATGGAAAGAGCCCACATGTCCATCGATGGGTGAATGGGTAAATAAGATGTGGTGTATCTACACTGGAATATTACTCAGCCATCAGAAAGAATGAAATCTTGCCATTTGCAATGACATGGATAGAACTAGAGGGTATTATGCTGAGTGAAACAAGACTGCCGTAGACAAATACCAAATGATTTCACACATAGCTCGGATTTAGGAAACAAAACAGATGAACATATGGCAAGGGAAAAAAGAGAGAGGGGAAAGCAAACCATAAGAGACTCTCAACAATCGGGAACAAACTGAGGGTCCCTAGACGGGAAGTGGGGGGGATGGGTTAGACGGATGATTGGTATCAGGGAGGACACTTGTTAGGATGAGCCCTGGGTATTATATGTAAGTGATGAATCACTAAATTCTACACCGGAAACTAATATTACACTGTACGTTAACTAATTGGAATTTAAATAAAAACTTGGGGGAAGGAAAAACATACTGCAGACCCACCCAGGGTAAAAGGCTGAGAGGTTTTACAGGAAAACACAGGATCTGAGTGGTTTCGATGAGAATCCGGTCGGTGCCGCCCTTCTCGCTCCTCCTGTCTTCAAGGTGGTCTCCTGACCACCGCTGGCGCCGGCAATCCGAGCCTCACTCCTAAGTGTGTATTGAGGTCAGCGGGTTGTCAGTATGGATACCCAGTTACTGGAACAGAGCATTCTACAGAAAAGCAAGTGAAGGGGAGGGAAAGCTTCAAGAACGAAGAAGAGAAAAACGCATTCAGTTTAAAGTCAAGCCTTATCGAAGCACTAGCACCACCCATCTCTATGTTTCTCTAGGGGTTTTACTGCTTCCCCCGTGACACATGCTACTCAATCCTCATCCTGGACATTTACGTACCTCTGAGGGGGGACCCTCTCATCACCCTGCCTGCCGCTCTTCAGGCCCTACCCTACAGCTTTGCAGACACCGCACCCTGGGACAGCCTTTCGTCTTCCAACCCCACCCAGTCCTATTCATCCGTCAGGATTTGACTCAGGATGTCGCCTCCTCCAGGAAGCCCTCAGTGATTTCTACTTCTACACTCCTCGTTTTGATACTGAGCTCTTTTCTTGTACTCCCATAGCATCTTTACCTGCCTCCATCATCACACTTGTCACACTTCATGGTTATTGTCTGTCTCTTGTGGGTGGCCCGGACTACAGCTATCAGCCTCTTGAGATTAGACACGGCAGCTCACTTTTTCTCCGGCTCATCTGTGCATCTTTGGCCCCGAGCACATTGACTGGCAGAAAGTAGCCCTCAATAAACACTTGTGAAATGAATGAACAAGTCCCCTCCTGCTATCTGAGGGAAATTTCTCCACCACTTACCCGCTTTCACACACTCCAGGGGCTTTGCTCACCACCGGCTTCTTTCTTTCCGCCTGTCCACGCGCTCCATGTGCCCATCTTTCCAAGTGTCAAAAACACTACATGTGGCCTCCCTGCTGGCTACCATCCTCTTTCTCTGGCCCCGGCCCTGGGCCACCACTGCCACGTTCGCCAGCCTCACTCCCGCACTCCTGGCCGCTTGTGAGTCCTGCCGTGCCAGCAGGCTCTGCCCGCACCACGTCACAGGAAATGTCCCGGCAAGGGTCACCAGGGAGCTCTGAATTCCCAAAGTCCTGTCTTCCCTGGCTTCCTGGGAGAAAGTCTCCTTTCCCCTTCCCCAGCCTTCACAGCCTGTCTTCCCTTGTGCACCTGAGGCTCCCTTTAAATGCAGTTTTCCCCAGAGCCCCCTCCTTTCTCCTAATGGATGTCCTTCCTCAATCTCATCCAGTCCTGTACCTTCAGCTCCCCCATAGGAGCCAATGCCTTTCAGATCTGCTGCCAGCCCTGTTGACCTCCAAATGCAGCCGCCCTCTAGTGCTCCCCTGCCCCCAGAAAGTCCTGCTGGCACATCTGAATCAATAGGCCCCAAATTCATCACACCCCTCTGCAAAACCCCTCTGCCTTTTAGACGCTTCATTTTTATTAAGGACCTTGCTCTCTGCCTCGGTCTGGGCTGTTTGGGGCTGCAAGCGCTAGGGAAATGTGGCAACGCAACTTGACTTAGTAAATATGGAAATTCTTCAGTTTATGTGGCTGGCAGTCTCAAAGAAGATGAAGTTTCAGGGCTGGCGTGATCCAGGGGCTGCCGCTGCTGCTTTTCTTGCCCCGTCCTGGGCTCTGCCTCCCCTTAAGGGTGACTTCATTCTCAGGCTGGCAGTAAGGTGGCAACAGTCTGGAGCCTTACGGTCACAAACAGCAACGTTTGTAGCCTCCAGACTGTGGGACATGAATTTCTGTTGTTTAAGCCATTCGGTTTGTGACCCTAAGTGACAGCAGCCCTCGGATGTGAGTACAGAGGGACGCCAAAGGCCTTAGGGAACCAGGCTGGGGAACCTGGCTGGCTGTGCTGTAGGGTTTAACAGGTGCATGAACCCTGCCAGGGTAATCCTCTCTCTATCTGGAAAGGCATTCACTTTGCTTCTGTTCTTTAACCAAGTTATGTGGTAAGGGATCACGTCTGGTCTGAAATGTTCTGCTTTAATGCAACTGGTCAAGGGACTGGGGGGAATGTCTGATCCTCAGGATAACTGGACTAATAATAGCAAATGCAAATCCTGATTCGGAAATTCAGGATCCTCTGATGGTTATTGTAACACCCGCCCACCGTAGGGCACCCCTAGGAAACATGCCGACATCCACGCAGGGAGGGATCACTATTTAAAACACTGTCATCACTAAGTTACTTTTGCCTGATGTAAGAATTTCATATTGTTACCCATTAAAAGTTTCTGTATGTTTAAAATATTCCCAACTGTCAGTTGTAATAAGACACCTTACATCTACAAAGAGGACCGATTAATTCCATCTTGAGGATTCTGAAACAATCCACATTAATCACTCATCAGCACTTGCGAGTGATTCATGATATATAATGGCTTAAATAATCTCGCATATCATGATATATAATGCCTTGAATAATCTCGGATAGAGTGGGAGTTAATTTCAAATGCCTCACACATTTTCTTTCAGTGTGTTGTAATTCTTCCCTTCTGAATTGGGGTGTAAACAGCATGCAGAAATAGTACCTAAGATCATTATGCAATTTTTTAATCATCTGTTCCCAGCTATTTTTCATAAACTTATTTGTTACTTGGAAACTACACACAGAAGAGAGCCAAAATGTCATTTTAAATAGAAATCCTGCAAATGTTTCCTGTAGGACACTTCATCTGCAGTATATCTAATTTGGAAATTGTCATTCTGGCTAAATATTAAGGTTCGCTCCTCGCAACAAATGACTGTCAATTCTCTTTTCTCAGACCATCTCTCGAGAAGACCTTCTCATGCGCCTCCTGGAGTGTGACGTCATCATTTATAACATCTCCGAGAACCCCCAGCAGGCAGAGGAGGCCATCTGGGCAGTGTCTGGTCAGTGAGCCGCTCTCTTCTCTCTCCAGGGAAACGACTCTGGTGCAAGGTCCTTACCCTTAGAGCCGTCTAATGACCACAAGGCAAATTACGACCACGGGAAAACCGATCTGAGACTTACGTAAAACATGAAATGAAGTTAGGCTAATGAAGAGGTCTTTGGGGTAGTGTTAAAGATAAGCCGGGGCATAGGAAAATCTTCAAGAGTGGATTTGAGCAAAAACCAATTCATGAGAGCTCGCCACAAGTGGGTTAGGAGCGCTCAGCCGATCCAAGCGGGGGGCGGGGGGGGGGGGACTGGCAGGGCAAAGGCGGAGCAAAGCAAGGAAATTATTTGATTGGCTATAGCTTAAGCATTTGCCTGACCTGCAAGAGCCTACTTTGAAAATTCAGCCTGTATTCATTCTACAGTCCCTGCTTAAGGAGGAGGGGAGGTCGAACGCATTGGGAAGATACACAAAGACAAATGAGACACAGGTTAAACCCGCAAGGTCCCTGTAGTCCCATGGGAAAGCTGAGGCACACGCGAGAAACTTCACTGCAGGACAGAGAATGGCATGTTGACAAGAAAGATAATGACGAAAGGGATGTGCCTTTAAGAGGAGACGACTTATTTCTGTGAGGATTTGACTCAGTTCAATAAATGCCCCCTGATAGCAAGGGTCAGCGAGGCCTCCGGGAGAATGCTTGCATTTTTAGAATGCTTTTGAAACTGTGATGAACTCTGAGGACCTCAGGCCTTACAGAGCAAGGTGATGGCTAGCAGCTGGGTGCTGTTACGATTCATCTCTCGATCAAGTTGGGAGCAAAGGAGAAAGCATATCAGCCTATTGGAATCACCACCCTAGACTAGTAGGACGGCCAAAAAGACACAGCGCACCTTATATTTCAATATTTTATATACATCAGTAGTTTCGTTTCAGGCAGATTAGATCAGAGGTCAGCAAACTTTCTCTGTAAAGGGCCAAAGAGTTAAGTATTTTTGGCTATTCGAGCCAACTACTGTGCTGCCTTAGTGAGAACGCAGCCATAGACAATATGTAAGTGACAGGCTGGGTTCCAGTAAAACTTTATTTATAAAATGAGGCACTATTTGCCAACCCTTGAGTAAGATCAACAGCAAAGCGGTATTTTGGCTTAAGTTCAAAGAAAGGAAGTGGGAACCTGGGTGGCTCAGTTCGTTAAGCTTCTGCCTTCAGCTCAGGTCAGGAGTCTGCATCTCCCTCTGCCTGCCACTCCCCCTGCTTGTGTTCTCTCTCTGTCAAGTAAATAAATAAAATCTTAAACAAACAAACAAACAAAAAACAAAGGGAAGGCAGCCTCAGGAATGCCTGTACCATACTCAGGGAAATAATGGAAAAGTACTATCTGTGGTTGGGTGAGATTCCTTGGGAGCTTAGAATGTTTGATTTCTTTTTTCTAACTTTGTGCCTCCATTTCATCCAGTGAGAAACAAATCAAAAACATGAACATTGTATCATTTTTTGAAGCAGAGCTTTTTGGAAAAGACTACTTTCTGCATTTTGCCCCTCTGCAAGTATTTATGTATAATGTATAATGTATGTATATGTATAATGTATAATGGCACCTTCTAAAATATTGCACCATTTAAAATCGCAATCAGAGCTAACTCACATTTGTTGAGTTCTTATTTTGTGTCAGGCTTTGAAAATTGATTTTTCTATATAATGTAAACTTGCAACATTTAAAGATTTTTTTTCTAAAATAAGCCCTGGTCATGTTTTAAAAATTAAAAAGCACAGTAGGGCTGGGGCACCTGTGTGGTGCAGTCGGTTAGGCATCTGAGTCTTAGTTTCAGTTTGGGTCGTGATCTCAGGGTTGTGAGATCGAGCCCCGCATAGGGCTCACACACAGGGCAGAATCGGCTTCAGATTCTCTCTTCCTCTCCCCCTGCCCCTCCCGCTCTCTCTCTCTCTTTCTAAAATAAATAAATAAATCTTAAAATAAAATAAAGTAAAATAATAAAAGGCACAGGAGGGCTTAGAATAAAAAGCTATGATTCCTTGCATTTCCCTTTCACTCCACCCCTACGCCCCCAAAGGAACCTCATTTACCCCACTTGTACTTTTTTTTTTTAATTAACATATAATGTATTATTTGCTTCAGGGGTACAGGTCTGTAAATCCTCAGTCTTACACACTTCACAGCACTCACCATAGCACATACCCTCTCCAATGTCCATAACCCAGCCACCGTCTCCCTTCCCCTCCACCCCCCAGCAACCCTTAGTTTGTTTCCTGAGATTAAGAGTATCTTATGGTTTGTCACCCTCCCAATCCCACCTTGTTTCATTTTTTTCCCTCCCTACGCTCCACGACCCCCTGCCCTGCCTCTCAAATTCCTCATATCAGAGATCACATGATAATTGTCTTTCTCTGATTGACTTATTTCGCTTAGCATAATAGCCTCTAGTTCCATCCACGTCATTGCAAATGGCAAGATTTTGGGGGTTTTTTGATGGCTGCCTAGTATTTCATTGTGTGTGTGTGTTTGTGTGTGTATGTGTGTGTGTGTATATTTATATATACACCACATCTTCTTTATCCATTCATCTGTGGACGGACATCTAGGTTCTTTCCATAGTTTGGGTATTGTGGACATTGCTGCTATTCACATTCAAGTGCACATGCGTCTTCGGATCACTACATTTGTATCTTTAGGGTAAATACCCAGTAGTGCAACCTCTGGGTCATATGGTAGCTCTATTTACAACGTTTTGAGGAACCTCCATACTGTTTTCCAGAGTGGCTGCACCAGCTTGCATTCCCACCAACAGTGTAGGAGGGTTCCTCTTTCTCCGCATCCTCACCAACATCTGTCGTTTCCTGACTGGTTAATTTTAGCCATTCTGACGTGTGAGGTGGTATCTCACTGTGGTTTTGATTTATATTTCCCTGATGCTGAGTGATATTGAGCACTTTTTCATGTGTCTGTTGGTCATTTGGGTGTCCTCTTTGCAGAAATGTCTGTTCATGTCTT
>CM052896.1:119933380-119948930 GCA_028534135.1 Potos flavus
TTAATTGATCTATATATTTGGCTGCTCCCAAGTTGGGGGCATAAATATTTATAATTGTTAGATCTTCCTGTTGGATAGACCCCTTAATTATGATATAGTGCCCTTATTCACCTCTCGTTACAGTCTTTGGTTTAAAATCTAGTTTTTCGGGGCGCCTGGGTGGCTCAGTGCGTTAAGCCTCTGCCTTCAGCTCAGGTCATGATCTCAGGGTCCTGGGATCAAGCCCCACATCAGGCTCTCTGCTCAGCAGGGAGCCTGCTTCCCCCTCTCTCTCTGCCTGCCTCTCTGCCTACTTGTGATCTCTCTCTTCTCTGTCAAAATAAATAAATAAAAATCTTAAAAAAAATAAAAAAAAATAAAAAATAAAATCTAGTTTTTCTGATGTAAGTATGGCTACTCAGACTTTCTTTTGATGTTCACTAACATGATAGATGGTTCTCCACCCCCTCACTTTCAATCTGGATGTGTCTTCAGGTCCAAAATGAGTCTCCTATGAGCAGCGTATAGATGGGTCTTGTTTTGTTTTGTTTTGTTTTTATCCATTCTGATACCCTGTGTCTTTTGATTAGAGCATTTAGTCCATTTATAGTTAGAGTAATTATTAATAGATAAGCATTGACTGCCATTGTATTACCTGTAAAGTTGCTGTTTCTGGAGATTTTTCTCTGTTCCTTTCTTTGTTGCCTTTGGGCTTTCTCTTCCACTCAAAGGGTCCTCTTTAATAGTTCTTGCAGGGCTGCTTTAGTGGTCATGAAATCCTTTAGTTTTTGTTCGTCTGGGGAACTCTTTATCTCTCCTTCTATTCTGAATGACAGCCTTGATGGATAAAGTATTCTTGGTTGCATATTTTTTTCCTTCAGCAGGTTAAATTTATCCTGCTGCTCCCTTCTGGCCTGTTAGGTTTCCGTGGAGAGATCTACTACTAACCCGATTTGTCTTCCCTTGCAGGTTAGAGCTTTCTTTTCACTTGCTGCTCTCAGGATTATTTCCTTTTTAAAGATTGATTGATTGATTTATAGGAGAGAGAGAGAGTGAGAGAGAGACAGTGCATGATCACCCAGAGGGAGAGGGAGCGGGAGAAGCAGACTCCCCACTGAACAGGGAGCCCGATATGGGGCTAGATCCCAGGACCTTGTTTCCAAAGGGAAACAGTTAACTGAGCCACCCAGGCATCCCAGGATTCTTTCTTTATCTCTATATTTTGCAGACTTTACTATGATATGTCTTGATGTTGGCCAACTTTTGTTGATTTTGATGGGAGTTCTCTGTGCCTCCTGGATTTGGATGTCTGTGTCCTTCCTCAGATTAGGGAAGTTTTCAGCTATAATTTGCTCAAAACTTCTGCCCCTTTTTCTCTCTCTTCATCTCCTGGGACTCCTACAATACAAATGTTATTACACTTTATGGAGTTGCTGAGTTTCCTAAGTCTACATTCATGATCCAATACTTTTCTTTCCCTCTTCTTTTCAGCTTCATTATTTTCCATGAATTTTATCTTCTGTATCACTTATTTGTTCCTCTGCTTCTTCCATCCTTGTTGTCATTGCATCCAGTCAGTTTTGCATCTTGGTTATAGCATTTTTTATTTTGACCTAACTAGATTTTTAGTTCTTTTATCTCTTCAGTGTCTTCTATGCTTTTCTCAAACCCAGCTAGTATCCTTATAATTGTTATTTTAAATTCTGGCTCAGGCATATTACTTAACATCTGTTTTGATCAGATCTCTGGCCATGACCTCTTCATGTCCTTTCTTTTGGTGTGAATTCCTCTGTCTTGTCATTTTGTCTAGGTCACTGGTGTGTGTGTGTGTGTGTGTGTGTGTGTGTGTGTGTGTGTGTTAGGAAAACCTGTTATAGTTCCCGCTCCTGAGAGTAACAGCTATATTAAGAAGAGTCCTATACTGTCCAGGACCTGGTGCTTCAGCAAGTGTTTCAGGGTGTGTATTTTGTTGTTGTGTTGTTGTTGCACCTTCCCTCAGGTCAGTCCTCTGCAGAGTTTCTCCTGCAGTGGGGAGTGTTTGGACTTCGTCCACAGTGTGGTAAGTTTTAACTAGGTGTGTTTTGGTTTGCTTTTAAGAGACTAGATCCTGTTTCCCATAGAGTTGAATCTTTGCAGCACTCTGTGGTCAGTAGACTTGGTGTGAGTAAGGGGTTCGTGCTGGTCCTCTCAGGAAGGGGCCTGCTGCCCTGGTTCTCAGGCTGACTTGCCCCAGTAAGATGCACCTCCTGGGTGCAGAGGGGTGGGGCTTGGCTTAATGGGCTCCAGCCTCCACAAGGGGGCGGGGGCACTGTGTTGCTCAATGAAGTCTGTCCTTGCTGGTGGGTGGGGGGAATAATGGCATCACCCCTCTCTCTCATCCCTGGAGAGGGGAGTTTGCTCCCACCACCATTCAGGAAGCCCCCACAAAAGAAAGAAACATCTCCCCTCTTGTTTCCCCGGCTTCCATGAAATCTCCGCCTTCACCCTGCCTGTGTCCAAGCTGTCTGCCTGCTAGGCAGCACAGTACTCCTGTGTTTTATCTTGGGTACACAGCTGGGTTTCAGAACTCCAAATCATAGGCACCTGGTGCACATGGACCTGTGCTGATCCTCTGGGGGGAGGGTTTTCCCACGCTGTGGACAGTGCTGGTTTGTCCCAGAAAAGTAGTCACACAACTGTGCAGCAGTTCAGGATTTATAGGAAAGCACAACAAAAAGCCAGCACTGAGGTATACTGCCCTCAGCAGGTGTCTCTGCTCCTATGCCAATGAACAAGGCAGCATGTTGGTGCCTGCCAGCTCTTTTGTCCCTGGAGAGGCTGTGCCACCACTACCATTCTGAAATGCACTCCAAGAAGGGGAACACTGTCTCTCCCAGTGCCTTCCAGGGGATCCTCAATCCACACCGCCAGCTCCCTCCTTCTACGCAGGAGCACTTCTATGCCCACCAGGTTCCACCCAGCAGTGGCGCAGAATTCTAAAACTTTAGACTTTGGACTCCAGTGCTTATAAAAACTTGCAGTAATCAACCACCGTAGTTGTCCCAATCAGTGGTTTGGGGAAGTGTTTCTCTTGTGCAATCTCCCACATGCTGCTTTCTCTCTGTTTCTCTCTCTCTTTCTCTCCACTCTCTGAGTTCAAGGCTCCCTCCCTTCTGCAGCACCCATGATTCTCTTCTCCCTGGAATCATGTCTCTGCACCTCCTACCTTCCATAATGTGGCTCTTTTCTCCTCTAGTTTTGCAGTTTGTTCTCTCAGCATTCAGATCGATTTCTTGGGTGTTCGGAATGATTTGATATTTATCTAGCTGTGTTTGGGGGGTGGTGAGGCAAACATAGGGGCCCCCTGCTGCTCCACCATCTTAACTTCTCCTCCAGTGTCGTCTTTTTTTGTCCATTTCTCCCTGAATTGCTTTTTGGTCAGAGGATGTGGTCTGGCTGGTGGCGATTCTGTAGTTTTTGGTGAGATGCTTTGCTACATAGTACAAGGCCAGTGTTGTTTTTATTTTAAATTCCATACGGACTTGAAAAACCTGTGTTTTTCAAACCTGTGTGCAGTTTCCATTTTGTCTCCTTAGGTCAAGTTCCTTAATGGTGTGTTTTTTTTGTTTTTTTGTTTTTTTTTTAAAGATTTTATTTATTTATTTGATGGAGAGATCACAAGTAGGCAGAAAGGCAGGCAGAGAGAGAGGGGGAAGCAGGCTCCCCGCCGAGCAGAGAGCCCGATGCGGGGCTCGATCCCAGGACCCTGAGATCATGACCTGAGCCGAAGGCAGAGGCTTTAACCCACTGAGCCACCCAGGCGCCCCTCTTAATGGTGTTTTGCATATCCTACTAGTTTTGGGGTCTCCTGAATCTATCAATTACTAGGAAGGGGTATACTAAAAAACCTCCCACTATGGAGTAAATGTATCCATATCTCTTTGAAATTATGTTAGAGGTTTGCCTTGTTCATTTTAAGGTACAGTCCTGTAAGTATCCCCTTCACGGTGTTAGACGTTGTCGGAATGAAACTATAAAATCATTTTTTTTCTCAGCAATTGGGAGCAGGACAATATCTCTAGCCAGTTCTGCAGATTTCCAGATCATTCTCAGGTATTAATGGAGTCTTTTCTAGCTCTTACAAAGGCTCAGACAGGTTTAATACTAAAGTCATGAGTCTGTCATGAGATTTTCAACTTCTTTTCTGCCTGCTTAGCCTGATTCAGGCTCACATGAATGCAGGAGGGAGGAAAGCTAAGATGTGATCAACTCTCCTCCTTTCTTCACCTTAGTCAGCTCCCTTCTCTCCTATTCTCTGTTCCGTGCTCTACCACCTGCCTATCCCTTTTTTTTTTTTTTTTAAGATTTTATCTATTTGTCAGAGAAAGAATGCACAAGCAGGAAGAGCAGCAGGCAGAGGGAGAAGCAGGCTCCCCACTGAGCCAGGAGCCCGATGCGGGACTTGATCTCAGGATCCTGGGATCATGACCTGAGCCGAAGGCAGATGCTTAACCAACTGAGCCACCCAGTCACTCCCCACCACACCTGCTTATTCTTTGTCATCATCATCACTGTCCTGATCATCTTGTTCTTTTCTTTTGTTTCCCATTTCTTAATTTTTTCATCATTATAACCATATTTATTTCATAATCTCTACTAATTTATTTTCTAAAGGCAATGCCAAGTCTGATTTCACTCACGGTGGATTGTTCCCTCATCAGTTTTATAATTTTGCTTTGTGAGCTCATCTTTAGTAAGGTCTTTTCGTGCAAAGTTTATAGTAGTAAGTATTAGTAAGCATATTTTCTTGTGATTTCTGGAACTCCAATTGTAAAAGTAAACCTGTAATTTGGCATGGATTTTTAGAAATAGCATCTTTAAATTGTCAACATCCATTTCTTTATCCATCACCCCTAAAAACCTCAGGTAAATGAATTCTCAGGGAAAAGCAGGCCAAGTGCACTTTGTATCAAAGTGTTAAGTGTATCTTCCAAAAGTGCTGCTATAAAAGTCTCAAGTATATTCAGGGATTGGATGCCTCCAAGATTCATGTAGCTCAGTGTGAAATGGGAATTCACAATGAAATTATGCCTTATGGTTTGTAATTAGCTTGACAGTCAAAGCCGTGCCCTCAAACCAGCACCCACCCGCTACAGTGAGGTCACCACCCTTGCCCCAGCTGTTGTCCTTTTACTGGGGCTTTAAAGGATAGGTGAGGTTCCTGGGGCTGGGGGGGCGGGGAGCCCGGAGAGGGGGAGTAGAGGGAACTTTGTATTTGCCTCTCTGAAGTGCCCCAAGAGTCTCACAGCCTAAAATACTTTTTTATGTTAATTTTTGGTTCTGGAATCCCTGGATTAAGCAGGTAATTTAAATGTGAAAGACAAACCATTGAGAAGTACAAGGCCAAGGTTAAAATTCTCCAGGGAGCCGTGGCTAGGTTTGACACAATTCCTTGTCACCTTCTTTTCTAGTTCACTCTTTCGTTGTGGATGAACCCTTCATACTGCGGCCCAACTACTAACCTCACCAGATCGAGTGCTTTGTCTCCTCTACGCGCATGGATTTTAAAACTCACACACCTAGATTATGAGACCCTTGACTTCCCAGGGCGCCCACACTGTCCACTCTTCACACTCTTGTTTTCACTTCTGTTTTGGCCCCTAAGGATAGCTCTTATGTCCTTGAGAATTCTGCCATCCTAGAAGGACGCTAGTGGCATTTTACTTGCCATTTCTAGCTATTTGCACAAGGAGGTTTTAGGTTTTTTTAATCCACCATGGATTACCTGGAGCAGAAGAGAGCCTCATTTTCCTGATAAAGGTTCCCAACTGCAACATGTGTGCTCGTGCCCTCTGGGAGGGGTTTCCCACGACACCAAGTAATTCTTGGGCACCTGCCAGGCGTCCTATATTTCAACTCAATCCTTACACTTATCTTCCTAGAGGCAGCGTCAGATCCCACAGATTTAGGGCTCAGTCCTATGAGACTGTCCCCCACTTCCCTTGCCAGTTGTGTTGTGGGGTTGTTGAGCACAACCATCAAAAAAGAATTCTTGAGACATTGTATGGTACAACTGAGTTTATTTAAGTAGCACAGGGACAGGACCTGTGGGCAGAAAGGGCTGTACTTTTGCTGTAGGAAGCGGTGGTTATACGCTTAGTGTTCGGGGGGTAAGGGGTGTGCAGGGTGTGTGAGATCATGAATGTTTCTTTGGATTTCTACTTGTAAAACTTCTTTTGCAAGATTTCTCTGGTGCTTATCATTCAGTTTCATATTAACCATCAGTGAAATAAACGGGCAGTCATGAGACCCTTGAAGAATGTAGCACAACCAGGGGGCAACTGAGTGGCTCAGCTGGTTAAGCTCTTAGCTCAGGCTTGATCTCAGGGTTGTAAGTTCAAGACCTGTGTTGGGCTCCAGTTGGGCGTGGAGCCTACTTAGAAGAAAAAAAAAAAAAAAAGAATGTAGCAAACAGTACATATTTGATCCTTACCAAAACTATGCAGGCTAGGTCGGCCTCCTGGGCTAAAGGTGGACACGTTTCTGCTTCTATCCCTCATCGGTGGCAAGCCCAAGCCGTCACCTGTGCTTCTGACCAACCCTTACAGGTTGGAGGTTCCAATAACCCCTCCTACCTCCCCAAACCTTGGGTTTGATTAGTTTGCTGAGAGTGGCTTACAGAATTCAGAGAAACATTTTACTTACTAGATTACCAGCTTATTATAAAAGAATATAACTCAGGAATAGCCAGATAGAAGAGATGCTCAGGGCAAAGTTTGGGGGAAAGGCATAGAGCTTCTCTGCTCTCCCCAAATCTCCACACGTTCACCAACCCAGAAGCTCTCCAAACCTTCTCCTTTTGGATTTTTATGGAGGTTTCATCATGTCTGAGTAAACCATGGGCTGTCATCTCCACCCCCCACCCCTCCCTGGAGATGGTGGGAAGCTGAAAGTGGGCAATCAACTCACATCTTGGGGTTGGGTCCCCAAGTCACCTGATGAGCATAAAAAAAGACACCTTTATCACTCTGTTTGCTTGGCCATTCCCATAGTTCTGGGAACTCATGCCAGATATGGAGATGAAGACCAAATATATATTTCTTATTATGAATCACAATATCACACCTTATATTGCGGCCTGTTACTAAAAGGTGATGTCCACCTCCCCTCCTGGGTAAGTAAAGATCATCCTAGAAGGACCTATTTTTATACCTTCACAGATAATTATCTCTGGCTTTCATTTAATTAAAAGCCCCAAATAAATTTCAGTAGTGGTCAGAGACATTCAAACAGTGCCTTTCACTCATTTTAACTACTAAAATAATCTGGTTTGGTATGATTAATAATACTACATTTAGCTTTTCTCCTCTCCTCTATCTACCAGGCAAAAAAATTCGCAACTTATGTGGTTGCTGCCGGACTTCAGTACGGAGCAGAAGGAGGCATCTTACATTATTTTTTTAAGGTATGACTTTTCAGTGACTACGAGGGTTTTTTAAAAAGTGTTTTACAGTAAGGTTATTCGATCCGAAGTTTTTTTTTCTTTTTCTATTTTTCTTTCCTATATGATTAGCAACGTGTATTTACTACTCTCAGAACAATAAGGAAAAAGATGGATCTCCCATCATTCATGAGACAGACATTGATACTTACCATGTGCCGGAAGCCATTGTTGATTCCGGGAATCTGATACCTTGATAATAAAGTCCCTGCATTGGTGGAACTTGCATTCCAGTGGGATGGAGGAAGAGAGCGAGAGATGAGAACCCAATTAGCCAGTACACCTAGAGGATTTCAGATGTTGAAAAATAGGAGGGAAAGCAACAAAACAGAGAAAGATAGAAAGAGAGCCAGTGGTAGGGTTGGGAGGTTGCGTCTTGAATATGATGGTCAGGGAAGGCCTTTCCCATGATATGACACTTGTGCGGAAAGTGGCAAGGGCACTGGCTACTGAGCTTTCTAGGGGAAAGGCGATAGGAACTGTAAGTGCGAAGACCTGAGGCAGAAATGTGCGGGTTGTGTTAAGGAACAGCAAATAGAAGTTTGCGGCCTGGGATCGAGTCCCGCATCGGGCTCCTTGCTCGCGGCAGGGAACCTGCTTCTCCCTCTGCCTCTGCCTGTCTCTCTGCCTGCTTGTGCTCTCTCTCTGACAAATAAATAAATAAAATCTTTAAAAAAAAAAAAAGATTTATTTATTTATTTGAGAGAGAGAGAGAGTGCACAAGTGGGAGGGCAGAGGGAGAGAGAGAATCTCAAGCATACTCCACACTGTGTGTGGAGCCCAACACAGGGCTAGATCTCACGACCCTGAGTTGATGAGTTGAAACCAAGAGTCGGACGCTTAACTGACTTTGCCACCCAGGTGGCCCCCCTCCTGTCTTCTCTATCTACACTCTTTTGCTGGGTTGGTGTATCCATTCTCACGACTGTGCCCAATGACTCAAACATCAGTTTCTCCATCAGGGCTTGTTCCTGAGTCCCAGCTCTGCAAATCTGGCTGCCCATTCAGCTCCTCATTTGGAAAGTTTCACAAACCCAAACTCTACCTACAGTCATCCCCAAACCTGTTGTTCCTTCGGGACCCCATCTCAGAAAATGGGACCTTCTTCCACCCAGCTGCACCAAACCAGAATCCAACTCCTCCCTCGTTCTCATCCATCACAAAATCCCCCAGTACTATAGAGCCAACCTCCTCAGAGTCTCCTTCTCTCCCATCCCACTCCCCCAGCCCCCCACCCACAGGCTAGGTAAGGCAGACATCTCTTGTCCTGACATCTCTTGTCCTGACCTCCACCTCTGCATTTAGACTCTTACTTCCCATCATTCCTTCATGAGGCAGCAAGAGCAAATCTAATGATGTCGCTTCACTTCCCATCATTCCTTCACGAGGCAGCAAGAGCAAATCTAATGATGTTACTTCACTGCCTAAAACCTTCAGTGGTTTCCCAAAGTCTGAAATATCTTACAAGATCCAGGGGTCTGCTGTGGCCCCCACCCCTACCTCTTTCACTCACTCTTTAAAAGCAATATAAAATGATCTAGTACCTGACAGCTGGACAGTATCCAGACTGTCTATTTCTTTTTTTTTTTTTAAGATGTTATTTATTCATTTGTCAGAGAGACAGAGAGAGAGCACAAGCAGGGAGAGCAGCAGGCAGAGAGAGAAGCAGTCTCCCTACTGACCAAGGAGCCTGATGTGGAATTTGATCCCAGGACCCTGGGATCATGACCTGAGCCAAAGGCAGCCACTTAACCAACTGAGCCACCCAGGTGTCCCCAGACTATTTCTTCACTGAAATACTTAAATGAGGGGGAAAGAGAAGGGTTTGGACTTTGAAGATCAGGGTTCAGATCCAGGCTGAGTGACTCCTCCTATGCTTTATCTACTAAGCATTTCATCTTTGAACTGATAATAATTACCCCTGGCCCATGGGGGTAATTTTAGACTTTCATTCTCATTTTTGTGTGTGTGTGTGTGAAAATGGAAGGTGTCAGGCCTGCGAAAGCATTTCCTTTCTGTGTAGGCACCATGCAGATGATGACTGAAGATAGCCCACGAGATTGTAGATTTCCTGAAAAGCATTTCAGCCTTGGTTACCTGGTTTCTCTTAATAGGATTTGATCAGCAACTAAATCTCATCAGAATTGATTTTCAAAACATCCCCTCTAGGTGATGACATCATCAGACAGCTGGGTGTTTGGATGCCCAAGGTCTTTGGATGGCTGTGCGTGAGCTCTAATAGTTACATACAACCAAGGAAAATACGCTTTTGCTCTTCTTTCAGATAGCTTGGTTGGGTGAAGTCCCTGCGTTACCGGTGTTTGGAGATGGAACAAATGTAATTCCAGCCATTCATGTTCTCGATCTAGCAGGGTGAGCGTTCTCCTAGAGCTGGGATGTCCCCGGAAGTCATTGACTAATGTGTGTGTGTCCAAGTGAACGCTTAGTGAGTGCTTGCCAAGCGCTAAGACCCTTACGCGTGTCGCCGTATCCGTTCTTCACGACAACCCTATGCACAAGGTCTGGTCATTATCTCTGTTTTGCGTCTGGTGGCCTAGTGTCCACCATCTAAAAGTGCCAGGAAAGCCCATAGCCCAGTCTTTACCCAGAGGCAGGCTCTCCGAAATGTCGGAAGTCACGATTCACCCGGGGCAGGAGGTCGTAGTCCCCCCCACTGCCTCTTACAGCCCCATGGCTCCCCTAAGAGAGCCACGGCTTCTCCGGATCTGTGTGTGACTCTGAACGCCCCTCCCCGAAGGGCTGTTGAGAGACTCACAGGCGCCGCCCAGGTGAGCAGACTTCACGGACCAAAGTCCTGCCGGGGCTCAGGGGCTCTTTGCAGTGCACTGGGCGAAGCTGGAGCTGGATGCATCCGGAGCTGGATGCCTCCGGCTTGGACTCCTGGCCTTTCCGCTTTCCCCGGTGGCTCTTCAGCCTGAGAAGTTCCTTGACCTTCCCAGCTTCCCCGTCTGTAGAGATCATTGTCCCACCCCTGACTGTGTTGGAAAGGGAGTGAGATACTGCCTGGCCCCCCCCCCCCCCCCCCGGGGGCGGTGGGCGGTGGACTCTACTTGACTCCATCTCTCTTGCTTTCTCCCCCTGGTGATGGTTTTTCCTGGCGGGCTGCAGAGTGATACAGAACATCATAGACCACGTGCCGAAGCTCCATTACCTGGTTGCCGTGGACGAGTCTGTCCATACCCAGGAAGACTTGGTCAAGGTACAGCCGTGCCGTCCCTTATTTGCTTGCATTTCTTAAGCTATTTTACCCCCTAAAGTATAGCAATGGAATCGGCTGTGCCAACCAGACTGGGGACTCCCCAAATGGAATATCCTTAAAACCAAAGTCACTGTCAGTGTCTGCAGTGTATGTGTTGGGAAATTTACAATCGAGATGGCCTTTCTCTGGTCTGTGCACCAAAGGGAGCGGGAGAGGCCACTGTGGGGCCAAGAGACACACATGAATCCCACAGGGGCATTACTAAAATGTGTCCTGGATACTTGCCCCAAAGCACTGATATGGTCAGATTCCCCAAACCTACTGGCGGCTTCCAGGGGCTCTAGGTCTGTGGGGGCTGTCTCTCCAGTCCAGGCCACTTGTCACCTTGTAGTCCAGCTAGCACAGCGCGCGTGGCCTTCCCCTGACCACTCCCTACTCATCTTTAACATTCAGCTCAGATTTAATCCTCAGAAAACCTCCCTGCCTCCTTCCCACCTCCTGCACGGGTCAGGCGCCTCTTTTCCCAGCATCCCGTCTACAAGACGCAGTTTGCATAATTAATCATCTGTGTGCTGGGCTGCCTTCCCTTCCGACTAAAAGCTCTTGGAGGACAGGGATCCAGCCTTACTCCTCTCTGTCTCCAGTCACTGGCTTGCAGTGGTGAACATTGGAATAGTTGCAAAACAAATGAATCAGTGCATGCCTTCAGGGCACTCCCCCTCTGTTTAGGAAAAAAAAAAAAAGTAATTGCTTAGGTTGACATTCATCTGAGAAATCTTGTGTTAAAATCTTACAGGCAAACCAAATAGTATTTCTGTTTTTCTCTAACAGTGCATCAGTAAAAATACCGGCCCTGGGAAAATCCAGAAAATACCCAAAGAAAATGCTTTCCTAACCAAGGACTTACCAGTGAGTAGATAGGAGATTCTTTTCCTAAATATATCGGTTCTTGAGGGATTTGGAGTCCGAATACCAGCCTTCCAGGTTTATCTTTGCTCCTCCGGCACAGCTAAACGTTTTACCCTAAAGCAATTTCCCCTTGTCTTCTGAGAGCTTCTATTTTCTTTTCTGAAAAACCTCCAGAGGTCCTGCTCAGAAAACGTATTTGAAACTGTTTGATACGTAAATGATTTACAGACACTGGATGTCCTTCTCTTTGGGCTCTTTGTATAATTTAGACAGGAACCTGGGATTTCTGATTCCATGACAACAGAAGCCTACACAGCTTTAGTCAGCAGTGTGCCCTTTGAGCTTGCTTCAAGGACATAATTATTTTATTATTATTATTATTATTATTATTATTATTATTTTTAGGAATAAATTGCATCTAAACACTACCTTTGAGAATGTGTCTGGAAGGACTGGTGTCACTGGTTGCCTCTCGGGAGCAGAGCCGAGTGGGTGGTGGTGGGGATCAAAGAGAATGCTTTCCTCTCTACTTTTTCTTTTGGATTTTGACCAAGGGATTGCACCATTCAAAGAATAGATACAATTACAATTTGCAAAAAAGAAACCTTACACTGGGATTTCCGGCATCCCCCTACTCTTTGAGCTGTTTGTCTAAGAGCCGGGATGCTGCCTGTCCCCAGTGCAGGGGTGGGAAGAGTTTCGAATTCTCGCCGGAAGACCACAGGGGGCACTCTGCCAACACCGAGCGCCGCCATTGATCGACTTCCATGTTTTGGGACTGTGTATTTTTTTCTTTAATCACAGTGATTTTGCTCTGTTATAACTGTCAGAGTGAAAGAAAAGTCAAGTCAAATCTCTAATATTCCTTTATCTCTTAGCAAGAGTGCCTTGACCATTTACTGGTCAACTTGAGAATGGAAGCACTTTTTGTGAAGGAGAATTTTAACATTCGATGGGTTGCCCAAACGGGGTTCGTGGAAAATATCAGCCATATCCTCAAAGAGTACAAGCAAAGCAGAGGATTATTGGTAACTATAACAATTTCCTGTTTCAACTTACTGTTTTAAATTCTGACTTAAGCAAAGTAAGTGAAATTTTAGTATAATCACACCAAGGAAAGTATTTTCTCTTTCAAATGTCCCAATTTCTCAAATCAAATTCTTTTAAAAATTTGTTCCACTTGTCCGCGTCTAACAATCTAGGTGTGTGTTAATTAATTGTCAATCGAATATTAAACATTTTAAAGTTAACACAGATAATGACTGTTATACTTGACACAAATTGAACATGACAGTAAGCTCAAGACTGGACCGCCACAGCACTGTCTACATACGGAAAAATAACAGGTGCATCTTGGCCAGCCTGTTTCAGCCCTGGGTGACCTCCGGGAGAGGGTCGGTGGGAGGTGGAAAGGAGAAGTCTGATTGTTACTTTGATCACTTCCTGTTGGCTCGGAGAGTTGCTAGTCATCTTAATCATCAAACTCTTCAAAGTAGATATGCTTTTAGCTCCCCATTATAGATGATGAAACTAAGGCTCAGAGAGGTTAAGCAATTTCTTCAAGGTCACACAGCTAGTCAGAGATTTAAACTAGCTGGGATGCAGACTTAGCTAGAACAGCCTAACTGCAGTGTCTCCACACCTCCCTCCCCGAAATCAGCTATAGGTAGCCCTTGCCCAGATCCTTGATTTATCCCAGGGAAGCACCCCAAAGAGGATAGCGGGTAATACCTGAGAACGTGTGTTGAAAACAAGCATATGAGGAACACAAGCCATCCTAACCAGAGCTACCACTGCGTGTGGGAGACTCCATACAGGCAAGAGCCGTATCATCGTTGTCTCCCAAGAACCATATTCTCCTGAAAAACATGCCTAGGTAAGAGTAAGTAGGAGATGTGCCTCTCAGCAAAAGAAAGTGATGCCTTTAAGCATCGGAGATACCCGGGGTGGCTGTACTTGGATCCTATCCTGAGACACACAAGACACAACTCAAATGGTGAGACTAGTGTTGTCCTCTGTGGGTCAAATGGAAAACAACGCAGTTAGGGTACAAGACACCTTAAAGAGATCACATGGTTCCCAATTAGCAAGACTGGACAGAACATGATAGCATGATAGAGGGAATAAGCAATTCTAAAAATATATATTTTTAAAGTATTTATTTATTTGAGATAGACAGGGAGAGCACGAGTGCAGGGGGGAAGGCGAGGGGGAGAGAGAGAAGGAGAGGCTGAGCAGGGAGACTGGACATGGGGCTCGATCCCAGGATCACGACCTGAGTCGAAGGCAGATGCTTAACCCACTGAGCCACCCAGGCGCCCCTCAAAACACAGAGTCTTAAGCCAAGGGCTTCCATGAGTCTGGTCCCCTTAGCAAGCCAAGGTGGTCCCTGCTGCGGACAGATGCATCAAGCTACCGTGACCAGATGTCACTCAATAGCCCGTTCATCTAACTCTTCATGTTCCAACAATGCTCATCAACAATCCTCCATGTCTGTCTGCTCCGAGGGACCAAATGTACCATACAAGTGCACCTGGACTTCTGAGTTCAGTGGCAGACATATTTCTCAGTATTAAGTGAATATACTGCCATTCTGGTTTTTTACTGGCCGAGGTATGCCTACCCCAGGAGACAGATCTGCCATAGGTGTGTGGACAGAATGGTGCCTGTGAACATGCTCAGTTGACGGGTGGGCTTCGGGCTGTGGGGAATGCACCAGGCCCACCCAGGAGCGCAGCCCTGCCCATCAAGACTTAGCTTGAGCTGCTTTCTTGGACACCTGGCCCTCCACTGCCCGCCATCTTGTCATCACTATCATCCTGAAAGTGTCCCTCACCAGACAAGACCAGTCATGTTCACCCTCCTCACCCAGCACCCCTGCAATGTTCCTGTTTATTTTCTTCACAGCCTTGGTCTCCTCGTCTGTCAAATGGTAGTAATAATAATCACAACCAAAGTGGTGGCTGAAATTATATAACCTTTAAGCGCATGGACACTCTGCCAATGGAAATTCTTCCCATCAGCCTGATTGTTGTTATTAATTTGACGAAATACAAGGCTTCAGTTCCACATCTGTTTGGACTATTTTGAAAGAAATGACCGCTACTGATAGTTTGAATTTTGTTGGAAGTAAATATTTACTCCCTGGTTACAAATGTCACAGTGTTTCTGGAGCATTCAAGCAAGTTTTGGCAGAAGAAATGGTGGAGCTGTTTTTTTTTTTTTAATGAGTATATTTTTAAAAACTAGAATAAGTTAACTGTGCTAAAAAGTAAAGTATGATTAAAGACCTAGTCAGTCCAGAAACAATATTCATGAGGCAATAATCTAAGCCCCCTCACACTGGACCAGAAATTCTATGACTTTGTTTTCTTTGTAAGAGTAATATGACTCATATGTGGAATTTAAGAAACAAAACAGATGAACACAGGGGAAGGGAAGGAAAAATAAAATAAGACGAAATCAGAAGGGGAGAAAAACCATAAGAGGCTCTTAACTCTAGGAAACAAACTTGGGGTTGCTGGAGGGGAGGTGAGTGGGGAGCTGGGGTAACTGGGGAATGGGCATTAGGAGGGCACGTGATGGACTGAGCACTGGGTGTTACACGCAACTGATGAATCCCTGAACTCCACCTCTGAAACTAATAATACACAATATGTTAATTAAATTGAATTTTAAGTAAAAAATTTTTTAAAAGTAATATGGTAGTGTGTAATGTTCAAGTACTTTGTTCTTTAGTACTTTTAGTACTTTTGTGTAATGCTCTAGTGCTTTAGTACGTTAGGGTACTCTATGTTAATTAAATTAAATTTTAAATAAAAATTTTTTAAAAGGGTGATATGGTAGTGTGTAATGCTCAAGTACTTTGTTCTTTAGTACTTTTAGTACTTTTGTGTAATGCTCGAGTGCTTTAGTACGTTAGGGTACTCTATGTTAATTAAATTAAATTTTAAATAAAAATT
>CM052896.1:119949030-119964969 GCA_028534135.1 Potos flavus
AAAAGAGTAATATGGTAGTGCATAATGCTCAAGTACTCTGTTCTTCAGTTCTTTTTAGTACTTTGTTTTTAGTACTTTTAGTACTCTGTTCTTTTAGTACTTCTAGTACATCCAGAGCACATGTCGTTAAGCTTTGTGTCCCCCATGGTCGGTCGGTGTACATAGTAGATGCTCACTAAGTACCTGCTGAACAGAATGAACAGGAAGGGCCACTCCCTGACGGGGGAGCAGCGCTGGGAGGACGAAGCAGCACTGACCACAGAGGCCGGCCATGGAGGAAGTGACTCTGGGGGCTTGACAGAGGAGAATCAGCCTGCAGCACCCCGAGCCATTCAGGAAAGGGACCCCCCCCCCCCCGAAGTGAAAAACACTCTGTCGAGACAGAGTGTTCACAACTCACTGGCTGGTCCTTGTTCTCCTTCTGCAGCCAATCAAGATCTGCATCCTGGGTCCTCCCGCAGTGGGGAAATCCAGTATCGCTGAAGCCTTGGCCAAGCACTACAAGCTGCACCACATTAAACTGAAGGATGTCATCTCCGAAGCCATAGCGAAACTGGTAACGTTTCTTAACTACTTCACTGGGAATTTTTATTTTTTTTTATTTTTTTATTTTTTGGAATTTTTATATCTTTTTTCTTTAAAGATTTATTTATTTTATTTATTTTTTTAAGATTTTATTTATTTGACAGAGAGGAGAAAGATTACTAGTAGGCAGAGAGGCAGGCAGAGAGAGAGAGGGGGAAGCAGGCTCCCCGCTGAGCAGAGAGCCCGATGCGGGGCTCGATCCCAGGACCCTGAGATCATGACCCGAGCGGAAGGCAGAGGCTTTAACCCACTGGGCCACCCAGGCGACCCTGGAATTTTTATATCTTAAAAATGCTTTTCTTAGGCTTGTAATAAGGCAGCCACTAATTTTACGTGGCTTCCTGCAAGATTTGTTATTTTAATTGGAGTCTGTTGTTGGCCCCAGTCATGAAAACAGAGCCTCCCACAGGACGTTCCTCTGTGAGATGGAAGCATCTTTCTTGGGGTGCCCTTGAAATTTAGTCTGTCTCCAGCTGTTGCTAAAAAATGTACCTTGTAGTCTCTCTATTGACTGGGAACATTTTTGTTTTTAGTTTTTTGTTTGTTTGTTTGTTTGTTTGTTTAAGTGGGCTCCATGCTCAGCGTGAAGTCCAACGCGGGGTCTTGAACTCACCAGCCCAAGATCAAGACCTGACCTGAGATCAAGAGTTGGATGCATAACTGACTGAACCACCTAGGCGCCCCAGTTTTTTTAGGTTTTTTTATTCTTAATGTGTGTTTATGTGAGTATTATCAGACTATTTATTAACTGCTTTAGAAAGGAAGGGACTACTGGGATGCCTTCATGGCTTTGTTGGGTAAGCTTCCGATTCTTGATTTTGGCTCAGGTCATGATCTCAGTCGTGACATCAAGCCCCTCATTGGGTTCCACACTGGGCACGGAACCTGTTTAAGATTCTCTCTCTCTCTCCTTCTGGCCCTCCCCGCCTTGTGTGCACACACACACACACTTTCTCTTTCTCTAAAAAAAAGATAGAGAGAGACTATTTTCTTAGAGCAATTTTAGGTTCATAGCAAAACTGAGATATAGTACAAAAATTTTCCGTACATCCCCTACCCTTCACATGCATAAGTGGCTGCCTTATCAACACCCCCACCAGAATGGTCCCATTAGTTACAACTGGTGAACCTACGCAGACACTTCATTGTGACCCAAAGCCCACTGTTAACTTTAGGGTTTCTTCTTCGTGTTACACATCCTATGGGTTTCGACAAATGTATAATGACATGTACTCACCATCATAGTACCACACAGAGTAGATTCACTGCCCTAAAAATCCTCTGTGCTCTGCCTATTCATCCCACACTCCCCTCAGCTAACTGCTTTTTATCATTTCATTGGAAATGGTTGCGACTATGGTATATTTCCTTAAATGATTACTAGAAGTCTGAATTTCTACAAAATGTGTTTCCTTCAAGTAAGATACAACCTGACACCTAGAAAAGGTTGATGCTTAAGCAGTTCTGGTGTTAACACAGAAATGGATTCTTCTAAAATAAAGTGAGAAAAACCTCGAGGCTCTCAACCATGTCTGTAGATACACGCGTCCTGACGACTTGCACAATGATCGTGGGCGAGTGTGTTCCCTCCTTGGATGCCAGCCTTTTCCAGGATCACCTGCCAGATGATTTGCGAGTAGCAGATCCGTGCGGGGCGTTGTCCAATTTGAATATCCCTGTGGTATGTAGGAGGCGATTGTCGCACCTAAGGATGAAGGGGAAGACGAAGAAGAAGGGGAGGAGGAGGAAGAGGAGGAGAATGTAGAAGATGCCCAGGAGCTCTTGGATGGCATCAAGGAAAGCATGGAGCAAAACGCAGGTAGCACGCGGGGCGTGGGGCAGCTCTCGTTAACAGGCTTTGTGTCCTTGTTATAAAAGACTACTTGTTTACTATTTTAAAGTCCAGAAAATATAACAAAGAGATTTCAATCATAATCTCACCCCCACCAGAGGAAAAAAAATTACCATTCATATTTTGGTGACTATCTGCTCATAGGATGGGAAAGAACTACCTAAGTTAGTAATAATAAAAGACCAAATGTGTAGTCGTAAATATTTTATAAACATCAAAAAGCATTAATTAAAAGGCAAAGGACAAACCAGGAAGAGATATTTGCCACTAATATGATAAAGACTTAATATCTTAATATATAAAATGCTCAGGCAAACTAATAAAACCATTGAGTCCTTTTTTTTTTTTCCATTGAGTCCTTAATAGAAAAAAATAGATGGATAACATGGAGCCATAATACACGCAGGAAGAAATACAAATAAATGGAAAAATATCCTTACTCATTTGGTAACTTTAACCAGTTTGTTGAACAGACTCATTGGAGTGAGGGGTCACTTTATTTTTTTTATTTTTTTTTAAGATTTTATTTATTTATTTGACAGAAAAAGATCACAAGTAGGCAGAGAGGCAGGCAGAGGGAGAGAGGGAAGCAGGCTCCCCTCTGAGCAGAGAGCCCGATGCGGGGCTCGATCCCAGGACCCTGAGATCATGACCTGAGCCGAAGGCAGAGGCTTAACCCACTGAGCCACCCAGGTGCCCCAAGGGGTCACTTTAAACACAAACTCTGGATTCATTCTTTCTCCACCCTTGGACAGAGTTTCGGGCTGGTTCCATTGCAACTCCTAGATAATAAGTAAGTAGTCTCTTTGTTTGTTCATGCTTTAAGAAGTCCATTCCAATCAAATAATTGCAAGCTGTGTTTTGAACTTAGACGTTTCTGAGGGATCTTGCTACTTGGCAGAAAACGAGTGTAATTATTCAGAAACTAAAACCACTTCATTTTCATTTATGTAGACGGTCAAGATCCTCCATCAAACTGGTTTTACTGGTATCATCTATAGACTAGTCCAGCGTGTGACCATTGGACTCTGATCCGTTGGAGTTTCTCCCCTCATTACCTTCTCAAGCACATTTGGCTTCTTTCCCCTGACCTCCTCCTCTCCTCTTTGCTGTGGCTGTTTCTGATCCCCCAGGGTTGGGCTGGGCGGGTGGGAAGCAGGGAAGAAGGACAGAGGCATAAGCTGGTTCTGGGCCACAGATGGCTTCTTCCTCCTTTTGCCCTTCACACACCCTCCCACTGAGGACCACCCACCGCATTCCTCCGAGCACAGCTCTGGACTGCCCTCCCCACCTCTGGTCTTCTGGCACCAGCCTTTTGTCCCTATAGGTGGTCCTCTCCCCTGCCACTCATCTGCATGGATTCTAGTCCTCCATGCCTTCCCTTGAAGGTATCTCTCCCCCTCCTCTCCTTGCCCAAGGCCACTCCAGTCTGGTGTTTAGGGGTGGAGAACATGGGCTTGGATGGCCTCATTGGATGTCCACTTCAAGCAGGGAGCTGATTCGCTGTGTCTTGGTTTCTGCTCTGGTATGGGCTGGGCCGGGAGGAAATGGAATTTAGAATCCCAGAGATGTCCCAGAGGAAAAGGAAGGGACACTGAAAACCCATTTTTAAAACTTTTTTAATGAAAAAATTTTATTTATTCATTATCTCTTTTTTTTTCTTTAAGATTTTATTTATTCATTTGACACAGAGAGAGAGATCACAAGTAGGCGGAGAGGCAGGCAGAGAGAGAGAGAAGCTGAGCCCGAGCCCTCAGCTGAGCAGAGAGCCGGATGCGGGGCTCGATCCCAGGACCCGAGATCATGACCTGAGTTGAAGGCAGAGGCTTTAACCCACTGAGCCACCCAGGCGCCCCTATTTATTATTTCTTCTGAAGATTTTATTTATTTACTTGAGAGAGAGAGAGAGAGAGAGAGTGAGAACAGAGGGAGAGGGAGAAGCAGGCTCTCCACTGAGCAAGGAGCCCGATGGGGGGCTGGATCCCAAGACCCTGGGACCAGACCTGAGCCAAAGGCAGATGCTTAACCGACTGAGTCACCCAAGTGCCTCTATTATTTATTTATTTTTTTTAATTAAGTAGGCTATACACCCAACGTAGGGCTTGAACTCATGACCCTGAGATCAAGCATCCCATGCTCGACTGACTGAGCCAGCCAGGTGACTATTTTTTTTTAACTTTTTTTTTTTTTAAGTCATCTCTGTATCTGACATAGGGCTCAAACTCACGACCTTGAGATCACGAGTAGCATGCTCTACTGACTGTAGAGAACCCAGTTTAATACTTTGAGATAAAACATCGCCTCTGCCTCACCTATGAGATACTCGGGGGTCACTATGCTGGTTTTAGAGAGACTAGCAGCGTCCTGGCTGCCACCACTTGGGGGAGGGGAAACAAGCCAAGTTAAGACATTGCGTTGTGAGGACCCCTGGGGAAGGCAATCTGGCAAGGCCGCGTTAGAGGGTAGAGGGCTGGGATTGTGAGGAATGCATAGGTGAGCACGGCCCGTGTGTATACGTGGTGAACAATGCCGCCCCAAGGGCAGAGGGAAGAACGTCTAGGATTCAGGCTAACAGGATGAGACAAAGCCTGGACAATATTTATTGGACAGAGACATGCCATTGGTCTTTGCAAGAACCCAAAAATCGTATCCCCAGTGTGTATCAGGATGGTCTGAAGTGCCGACGGGGCTCTTTCCAGCCCCAGGGAGGTGAGCACACTCAGCGAGAATTTCAGTGTGAAGCCGAGAGCGGTCGTGGTGCTGCTCAAACTCCAGAAGGGCCTGTCCTTGGCAGCTGACTCTGTTCTCCCCCCGGGTATAAAGAGCGGCCACCCTGGGTCAGCAGCTTCCGGCTCTAGGGGCCCTGAAAAGGGACAGAGGAAGTGGCCTGCAGCCACCCTCCCTCTTCCTACAGGATTGAATAGTTCATTCGGTACCCTTCAACCTTAGGAAGATTGTTTTTGTTTTGTTTTGTTTTGTTTTGTTTTGTTTGTTTTGTTTTTTCTCCCTCTTTTGTCCTCAAATCCTTCCTGTTCGTATTTACCTGAAACTAGAACATGGACCTTGATTATATTTGGATAAAACAAGACCTTTAAACTCCCTGCACAGACCTACCTACCTAGAAGGTCACCTACCTAGAGGTCAGCTTGCTTTTCCCCTCCCATGACCCAGTTTGTTAGTAAACGACTAACCATTCCAGTGAGACAAATTTCACAATCCCAGTGCGGGGGCACCTCCGTGTCCAGAGAATCCCACTCCGGTCCTGACAATGCAGCCAAAATAGGGGCTTGGTTGAACCGGAACGCGCCGGTCACCGAGTCTTTGTACTCACTTTATGTATTTCAAAAGCATTGTGGGATTATTGAAATGAGTTGGTGGAGTTCCAGGGGGTCATTGGGCTAGTCTTTCAACTTTTCTGTGAGCTTGAAAATAAAAATTGGGGGCGCTTGGGTGGCTCAGTCTGTGAAGCGTCTGCCTTCGGCTCACGTCATGATCGTTGGGTCCTAGGATCAAGCCCTGCATCAGGCTCCCTGCTCAGCGGGGCGTCTGCTTCTCCCTCTCCCTCTGCCACTCCCCCCTGCTTGTGCTCTCTCTCTCATGAATAAATAAAATCTTAGAAAAAAATGAAAATAAAAATCGGGGGAGGGGGACGTATGCAACTGTATCAACATGCTGGTGTCTATCCTCTGCATGGAGTATTTTAAAACCTTGGATACACCTGTTTTTGAACCATGTTTTAGTAATTTTGAATATGGGTTCATATTAGCATTTTTTTTAAGATTTTATTTATTTATTTGACAGATAGCTAGAGAAGGAACACAAGCAGGGGGAGTGGGAGAGGGAGAAGCAGGCTTCCCTCAGAGCAGGGAGCCCGATGTGGGGCTCGATCCTAGGACCCTGAGATTACGACCTGAACCGAAGGCAGCCGCTTAACGACTGAGCCACCCAGGTGCCCCTCATATTAGCATTTTAAAAATTACTTGAATGTGATAGACTTAAAAAAAGGGGGGGGCAAGTGGTGTTTGAAGGCTGTCCAGTAGGGCTGTGTTCATTCATTTCAAAGCAGAGGTGACAGTCCCCTTCCAAGGAGCTCTACACTGCCAAGGTCATGGCTGTATCTCTAGGAGGTCGCAGTTCTCTAGAGAGAGCCACTTGGGCTTGGCCCTTTGTGTGCTCACATTCCATAATTATCAGAAGCTGCTAGAGGTCCCTTCTTGTATACTGAGCACTTCGGCTCTGAAGCAGACAGGAGTGAGTGGCAAAGCTGGGGGCTGAAATCAACCGAGGGATGCACGGAGGGGCCCGAAGCCTGATTTCTGAGGATGGATGTGCCTTTGCCTCAGCAACAGAACTTTCAAAAATTAGAAATAGACTGCTTAGATAAAACTCGTCTTTGAATTTTGCTGAATCCCTCGGCATTTTACTTGGCTTTATTTCTTTGCACCACTGTGAACCTTACTGAGAAATAATGTCAAATCATTGCAAAGAATTTCATTATGTAAAATAACACCTTCGATTTTCTTTTTCTTTTCTTTTTTCTTTCCTTTCCTTTCCTTTCCCTTTCCTTTCCTTTCTTTTCCTTTCCTTTCCTTTCCTTTCCTTTCCTTTTCTTTTCTTTTCTTTCCTTTCCTTTTCTTTTCTTTCTATCTCTTTTTTGTCTCAGCCCTAACATTTAAATTTCTGGAAGACACAGTTAGTTTTGAATCAGTTACTGCTTCATGAGTCATGTGACAATGAGAGGTAGAAGAAAGAAGACCTGTTTTAATGACATCATTTTATTGTCATTAATACAGTCATTAAAAGATACCAAAAACCCGGATGCCAGGGTGGCTTAGTCAGTTAAGCATCTGACTCTTGATTTCGGCTCAGGTCATGATCTCAGGGTTGTGAGATGGAGCCCCATGTCTGAGCTGCTTAAGATTCTGTCTCCCTGGGGGTCTGGGGGGGCTCATTCAGGTAAGCGTCTGTCTTTGACTTGGGTCAGGATCCCAGGACCCTGGGACTGAGTGAATAGGGCTCCTTGCTCAGCTGGGGGTCTGCTTCTGCCGCTCCCCCTGCTTGTGCTCGCTTGCTTTCTCTCTGTGAAATAAATAAATAAAATCTTAAAAAAAAAAAGGATTCTCTAAAACAAAATTAAAAAAAAGAGAGACCAAAACTAATTTATATCGTAGACCCACCGATAAACTAAAGGTATGGTACGACCCTAGAAAGAGCTTTGTAGATCAATTACTCCAAGTTGCCAAACCCACGATACTATAATGCACACATTAAGTAATGTCAGGGCAGGGCCGTGTCTCAGCAACAGTAGCTATTTGATGATTTTGATAGAATAATACGTGAATATCGCAGTAAAGCTGCATCATATTGACCTTTAACCATTGTGCCAGTTTTAGAACAAACTCCTCCCTCCTCAGCAATGCCACACGTCGCAGGAACTGGGCGTCCAAGGCTCGAGTGGGAACTGTGTTGTGGGGCCAAGGTCGGGAATGCAGATTTGGAGAGACCCAAGTGGAGAGGGCATTCGTTCCTGCAGCTTTAAAGAGAATCATGCCTTCGAGAGTCAGATCAAGCTCTATCTTTGTTTTTTAATTTATTTTTTACATTTTAAGTAATCTCTACATCCAATGTGGGCCTCGAACTCACCACCCCAAGATCAATTGTGGGCTCTACGGACTGAGCCAGTCAGCGAACCTGACCTGATTTTTATTCCAATGCAGCAAATATTTATTACTATTACTACGCCATTAATAAGTTGTGTGTTAACAACACACGTGAATACTATCTCACTTAAATCTTACAACAGAAACACTTATTGCTATGTGTTAAGGCTATTATTACCATGTCTTAAGGCTACAAGGCTAGGTATGAAGGCGTAATATCAAAACAGAATTGAGTGAACCCTGCTGGCAAATGGGGACACTCATTCCGCTTCACCCAGAAGTCGTGACTTCACCCAGAAGAATATTTGGGAATTGCAGACATCAGCATTTACTTCTGTTCTTCGTCGCAGACAAGCCTCATTGGGTTATCCTGTTTTATTGTGCATTACAGTTCAATGCGTCGTGTTCAAAATACAAAACCACATATTTGTAACTTTAAGGGACAATAAAAGATTTTCAGTAGTTACTTTGACTACACAACAATTTTGAGATGACTTTGGAATGTATCCCCCATGAATAACATGACTCCCTGGTAATATATATATTTTTCTTTTTACCAGGCCGACTAGAAGATCAATATATAATTAGATTTATCAAAGAAAAGGTGAAATCTATGCCTTGCAAGAATCAAGGTTATATTTTGGATGGATTCCCAAAGACCTATGATCAAGCTAAAGACCTGTTCAATCGTAAGTTCGAGGGTGCCCCTTATTTTTTTTTTATTTTTATTTTTTAAGCTATTCTTTCTTTGTGTAAACTCTACTCCCAACATGGGGCTTGAACTCATGACCCCAAGATCAAGAGCCGTGTTCTTTGCGGACTGAGCCACTAGATGCCTCTCCTTCATTTGAGTGCTCACCTTCAGATAAGTTGCAACATATCATAGTCACTCAGTTAAAATTTGAAAATCAGAGAGACTGTCTAAAATACATGCTTTTTCTATTTATGGTTAGTTTTCTAGTTAACATCTAGTTAAAATATTTTAATTTTTTGCCAAGGGGCTGTCCTTAGTGATAGCATGTAATAAACACAACAATGCATATTTTGTTTTATTAGAAGAAGACGAGGAGGAAGAAGAAGAAGTCAGAGGCAAAATGTTTCCCTTTGATAAACTGATCATACCCGGTAAGTTTAAAATATTTCTCAAAGATCATATTTAGAGGAATGCCACTTTGTATCCAAACCATCTTTTTGATGTCAATAAATCAGATCTCCCTCTTTCTCTCTCTCTCTCTCCCCTTTTTTTTTGTTTTTTTTTTTTAGGGAAAAAGGTAAAACGATACCCTTAAACATAAACTCTCAAGCTAGGGAATGCATGGGGGGCAGCAATCGGGAATACAGGAATACTAAGTTCTGAAATGGACAGAAGTCCCTTTGAGAATGTTCGTTTCAACTGCTCCCTCCGGGAACAAAGCACAGGGAGGCCAGTCCCCTGATGTCTTGACTTCTGAGTCAGTTGGCAAGACCACCAGGGGACTGAACTCTTACTCCCATTTTAGGTGCTAGCCATGCCGTCCTCTTTCCCATCTTTCCCAAATCCAGGGGTGAGACTGGGCAGGTGCAGAGTGTCTCCGTTCGCTGCTCACACAGATACACAGACGTTGCACCGTGTCCTCTTGGAAGTAAAGTATAAACAACTTATTCCACGAAAAAGCATTTGCTGAGTGCCCGGCAGGCATTTCTCGTGACCTTGTCTTGAACTTGTAAAGTTGTGTTGTGTTTTGTTTTTAAATCAATTTGCATGCAGTATCATCATAGGAAACACAAAAACAACTTTTTTCAGCACCTGAGCCCAAGGTCGTAACTTGGGGTTGGGGGGGACCCTGCTCACTTGCGTCAGAGTCCCCACGGGAGTCAGTTTATGACTGTAATGCTCTCCCCTTGGTCCAGGAAGGGCTTGCCATGAAGCTACTGGAAGCAGTGGGGCCACCAGAAAGGAGTCATCCGCAGGGAGGGATAGTTACTGTTTGCCGAGGGCCCTGAACCCCGGGCCGGGAACTTGCAGCGCCAAAGCGTTGTCTCGGATTGCCCACGAACATACGCGCTGGGCTCAGAAAAAGTTAAAAAGTAAAATCGATCAAATAACCAGATCTGTCTGGTTTCTGTGAGTTTATCACTTCTGGGCAATATTCATGCATTGCAAACCGCATCGTAAATCCTCACGCTCTCGCTGGGGCAGCGCACTGAACCGTCCGTCCGTTATGTGCCCAGAACCGCACAAGATGGGAATTCGTTGCACCTTTCTTAGCACGGTCCTGCCGGGCTGGAATTACTCCCAAGGTTACCCGGTCCAGAAGCCAGAGCCCAGAGACTTACCCGAGACCATTTCCCTGGTACACGGAATGGCTTAAATTCAAACTCGATCTCCTCTTTCCTCTGCCTCCAAAACACAGAATTAATGAAACCCTTCCAGGAAATGGAATCACAAACGTGAAACGGTCAAAGATTCTTAACCGTGGTCTGCTGGGCTGCCCTCCCTCTGCGGGACGTGGTCCAAACAGGTCGAACGCATCATCTCTTCGGAATGTTTAGTCTGCTGTTAGTAAATTATCCTCTTTCCAGAAATGGTCATTATTTTCTGTCTTCCTGGAAGAAATGAGAGGATTGTCTCATTTGTACTGGGGGGATTTTAATACAGGGAGGTGGCTGAGCGAGGACAAGAGAGGCTAATGCCATTGAAGGAACAGTCCCCAGAGTAGGGGGTGTGCTGGCTCGCGTGGGGAAGTGTGCCAGGCTTGGTCAGGAAGCAGGAAGCAGCGAGGGGAAGCCTAGGCCATTGCCTTAATTGGGGTTTCTGTAGGAAAGGCAAGGCAGGGCTGAGGAAATAGCTTTTTTTTTTTTTCTTTAAGAGGATTGGCTAGTTTGAGCCAGTCCCAGTGGGTTTTGCTCTCTAGTTCCCTGGTACCCGGCTCTGGGATGATTTAAGGCAGGGGAAATACTGGCTTGGTGTGTGAGATTTATAAAAAGGGGGTGATCGCCTTACACATAAGGGTCATTCTCCTGAGTAAGTGGCTAACTATCTTTAGGAATTAGCCAGTCCTGAGACAGTTCCTCTCCAGGTCGGTAACGTCCCCCTGAGATGTCAAAACATTGTAAGATACAGAAAATAATAGATCTGATTAATACAAGTCCCCATGCTTGATTTGAGTGATAACACATTTTTTTAAAGATTTTATTTATTTTATTTGACAGAGAGAGATCACAAGTAGGCAGAGAGGCAGGCAGAGAGAGGGGGGGAAGCAGGCTCCCCGCTGAGCAGAGAGCCCGATGCGGGGCTCGATCGCAGGACCCTGAGATCATGACCTAAGCCGAAGGCAGAGGCTTTAACCCACTGAGCCACCCAGACACCCCGAGTGATAATACATTTGAATCTACGGTTGACCCAGTCATAGGTGGTATTTTCTCTCCTTGATAAATCACTGCATTTTACAACTGCTGCCAGCCTGCATCCGGGTCAGTTCTTTTCAGATCTCATTGTTGTAGGTAAATTTAAAATCATACCTGCTTGGGACTCCTGGCTGAGGCGGTAGAGCATGCCACTCTTGATCTCAGGGTTGTGAGTTCGATCCCCACATCGGACGTGGAGACTACTTAAAGAAGTGAAAATAAATAAATAAATACAGTAGTATCTGATTGCTGACTATGGAAACAATGTTTTAGGAACGCCTGGGTGGCTTAGTCGTTAAGTGTCTGCCTTTGGCTCAGGTCATGATCCCAGGGTCCTGGGATTGAGCCCCGCATCAGGCTCCCTGCTCAGTGGGGAGCCTGCTTCTCCCTCTGCCTGCTGCTCCCCCTGCTTGTGCTCTCTCTCTCTCTCTGACAAATAAGTAAATAAACTCTTTTTTTTTTTTTTAAGATTTTATTTATTTACTTGAGATAGGGAGAGAGATCACAAGTAGGCAGAGAGGCAGGCAGAGAGAGAGGGTGAAGCAGACTCCCCGCTGGGCAGAGAGCCTGATGCGGGACTCGATCCCAGGACCTTGAGATCATGACCTGAGCCGAAGGCAGAGGCTTTAACCCACTGAGCCACCCAGGCATTCCAGTAAATAAACTCTTTTAAAAAATGTCTTAAAACACAGATTTTCAGGGATGCTGGGGGGGCTCACTTGGTTAAGTGTCCAACTCATGATATTGGCTCAGGTCATGATCTCACGGGTCATGAGAACAAGGCCTGTGTCACACTCAGTGGGGAGTTTGCTTGGCATTTTCTATCTCTCTCTCCCTCTCCCCGCCTTCAAATAAATCAATAAATCTTAAAAAAAAAAAGCCAAACAGATTTTCACATGACTCTAGAGAGCCAAACACAGTGATGTCCTTGTTATATAGTCTTACCAAGCAGAAATCTATTACTTGCTATCCGTAGTTAGCCAGTACAAGGACAGTAGATGTTCCTTTAAAAAAAAAAAAAAAAAAGATTTATTTGTTTATTTGAAAGAGAGAGAGAGAGAGAGAGATAACACCTGAGTGGGAGGAGGAGCAGAGAGAAAAGGAGAGAGAGAATCCCAAGCAGACTCTGAGCTGAGCTGGGAGCCCAACACAGGGCTTGATCTCACAATCCTGAGATCATAACCTGAGCTGAAATCAAAAGTTGGATGCTCAACCGACTGAGCCACCCAGGCTCCCCAGGACAGTAGATGTTCTGAATAATTTTATCTCGAGATACTGCAAAATCCTGAAGTTCTGTCTGAATCATAAGAGAGAAAAGACTTTTAAAAATATCATCTGGGGACGCCTGGGTGGCTCCGTCGGTTAAGCGGCTGCCTTTGGCTCAGGTCATGATCCCAGGGTCCTGGGATCGAGTCCCACATTGGGCTCCTTACTCGGCAGGGAGCCTGCTTCTCCCTCTGCCTGCTCTGCCTGCCGCTCCCCCTGCTTGTGCTCGCTCACTCTCTGTCTCTGACAAAAAAAAAAAAAAAAAATCTTAAAAAAAAAAATATCTGGGGGCGCCCGGCTGGCTCAGTTAGTAGAGCATGGAACTCTTGAGCTTGGGGTCATGAGTACAAGCCCTACTTTGGGTGTAGAGCTTCCAAAAAAAAAAAAAAAAACATGCAGTGGAAAGTACATTTCATCACGCTAAAATTCTTGAAAGTTGGGAGCCAAGTCTATCACTCACTGTTCGTGGTATTTGATTAACTGGAATGTTCCTTCTCCCAATCACTGGGAAGAAAAACACAACATCATCGCATTTTGAAATTCTTAGATCACTAACAGGTTTATTAACTTGTCATCTAGATGTCTGACGTCATGGAGCTTAACTAGATTCAAATTTCAGTGAATTTATTGACATAATTTCAATTCAAGTACTATACCAGCATTTGGAGTTCCGGCTGTCTCCTCTCCTTTTCAAAATATAGCCACTCATGAAAATCAAATGATCACAGATGAGCATCTAAACTAAATTAAAATAGGTCAGAATAGTGGCAGCATCAGACCGTGGTTACGAATTTATTGGATCTTGTTCCGCAAGCTCTGTCCTCAACCTTTATTTTCACCGTTAACGCACGAAGCTGATGGTACTCAGTGGGTGTTCACTCGTCTCTTAGGCACCCTCTGCTCTGGGCTCTGCTCCGTACACTTACTTTTCTCACTCATTCAAGATATCTTATTAGAATGCATTACAGTGAAGGTGGCCTGATGATGTGGCAAACCCATACAATTTAATTAATTAATTCATCTTTAAATGTCCCAATAAAACTTAATTTACAAAATCAGATGATAGCCTGGATTTGGCCCACAGGGAACCAGTACAATTTTAGGGTAAAAATTACACCATTTCCGTGCTTTGCCAGACTCTTACAGGCAGCAAGTTATTTGCGATTCACCTGGTTAACGATCTGGGCGCCAGCGTCCCCTGACCACGTTGAGAACCTCTGAGAATAGTAACTCACCTAGAAAGTCTGTTTCACTGATGTGCACTTTAATATTCCTTCACTCAACCAATAGCCGCCGAACTTATACTGGAAGCTGGAGAAACAGCTGCTTTCACAGTTTAAAAGAAAATCACAGGTGGATGAAACGATCCCCATCGTTAATCTGATTCCCGTGTCAAACATCCGATAAGCGCTCTGTTGAATGGAAGGCAGATGCTTCCTCGCCAATCGCATTAAGCGAGAACAGAGCTGGATCCTTGGGAAACTCAAATCCCATGGGGAGCCCTTGTTTTTATTAATTGGCCAAATTGGCCATCAGTTCACTCGGCCGCTAGTCTCCTTGGGAGTCTGTGATGCTGTGCGGGGGAGGGGAGGGGGGAAGTGGAGAGGGGGTTGGCTGGGAGGCGGTTGATGCCACAGGGTTATCAGAGATGCGCTAATTCCAATTTCTGCTGCTTTTTGTTATCGGATTTCTTTTTACTCGTTGATTAGATTTGCTCCTATTTGCTATTTGGTATTAGATTTGCTATTTTTTTCTCATTAGAGATTTGCTCTTTCCAATTTCTGTCGCTTTTTTTTTAAAGGGAGAAAGGAAGGAAAGAAAGAGGAAGGAAGAAAGGGGGGGGAAATAGAAAAATAACAGATCTCACAAAATACCAGCTGGCTGGGCCTTATAGGGTAGTGCCTGGAAATGTCAGTAACTTGTATCTGTGTATCCTCCGAGAGAGGCAGCAGGGAGGCCAATTTGTCATTGAGATCTAGCCCGGTCACTGGACATTTCGGTTGGCACTGGCCCGGCCACGAGCACCTGCTAGTTAGCCCCGCGTTCCTGGGGTAACTCAGGAGCCTCGCTCTCTTCCCAGAGTTCGTTTGCGTGCTGGACGCCTCGGATGAGTTCCTGAAGGAGCGGGTGATGAAGCTTCCCGAGAGCGTCGTGGCGGGGACCCACTACAGCCAGGACCGCTTCCTCCGGGCTCTGAGCAACTACCGGGACCTCAATACTGAAGACGAGACTGTCATCAACTATTTCGATGAGATTGAAATCCACCCAATACATATTGGTATGAAACGAGCTCAAGACTAAGGTCAATGTGAAGACCCACTGCCAAGTGTCAGGATCCCGCCCTCCCCCACCAGGCACCCCTGGTGCACGTCTGTCATAGGGCAGGGGGCAGGGACGGGATAGCCCAGCTATGTCCCCGGGGCCAGGAGGTCACAGGATGAACAGGGCATTCCTTCTGGGGAGTCCTTCTACTTGAGGATTTGGTGTGTGTGTGTGGGGGGGCGTGTTGGGTATTGTTATATGAAAATACATGCATAGATTATGAAATCGAATACCAAATTGGCATTTTTTTGAAGGACACTTCAAAGATATGTATATTTGCTGCCGGTTGCTTTCTTGGGAGCAGCGATTTGTCCCTGGAGCATTGCAGGGCACTGAGGTTTGTCACAGAGCCCCTCCTGGCCTTTATACTGGCCATCTGACCCCCCATCGCTACTCAGAAAGCAAATTGGTCTTCACTGCATTCCTCTTTGTTTCCAGTAAACACTGAACTCAGATCTCAGCACCCAGCAGGCACTCAGTAAATAGGATGTGTCATCAGCCTCCCTGTGGCCGTCATTGTTCCGGGCTCCAAATCTCAGCTGTCATAGAGTGTTTCTACTTCCCTGGGGCTTTGGTGAACCGCTGAACTTCCTTTCTGCCTTCCTGGCTCTTGACATTTCTTCCTCCCCTGGGTTTGGTGAGGAACCCTTAGCCTGGCGGAATCTTAGTGGCCAGGCTGACCCCTGGGGGTCTCTCGGGGTCTCTCAGGGTCTCTCTTTGTCCTCCAGAGCCAGACAGAACAGCATCTGGCCCCTGGAGGGCTGGGAGGTGTAGCGCCACGAACCATGTCCGCCTGAGGCAGGAGAGCTGAACTCAGGGCTGGTTGTGCTCCTCTGTGTTCTCATCTGTGAAATGGGAGAATGACCG
>CM052896.1:119965469-120073014 GCA_028534135.1 Potos flavus
GCAGAATGTGTGTGCTGACCTCCTCTCTCTCTCCTGGTGTTGAAAGACGTAGGAAAACTCGACGACCCTCAGAACAGACTTGCCATCAAACAGCTCACCAAAGAGATCGGGGAGCCTCGAAATTATGGCTTAACGGATGAAGAAAAGGCAGAAGAGGAGCGGAGGGCCGCGGAGGAGCGGCTGGCCCGGGAGGCGCTGGAGGACGCGGACCGCGAGCGCAAGGAGGCCGTGGAGCTGGCCGCGAAGCTCGCTCGCTGGGAGGAGTGGGTGCGTGAGTGCGCGCGCGGGTCTGGGGGGACGCGCGCGGGTCTGGGGGACGAGCGGGGCAAGCCGTTTAGGCCGGCCGCACTTCCCATCCTGCTCCTACGGAAACGCCCCGGAAACACCCAAGCATGTGTTTTTGTTTGGCTCTTTGGCTTTTGGTTTGTTTTGTCCTAGGACCATTTCCTAAAAGGTGCCCATGGTCTCCTGCTTGGGATAAACAATTACGGTAATAGTAACTAGCCTTCGCCAGGAGTATTGATAATCCAGATCCCTGTAACTGGGTCCCCTGGCGCCACAGGCCAACCTTGGGATGTCCTCTGATTTTCCTCCATTTACCCGTCTCACCTGGTGGTCAGCCGCCTTCACGATTCCCCCAAATCACGGATTCCTACCTGTTCTGCTTCCGAAAATCGCACTCAGATCCACCCAGAGCTCCTCACTCCTGATCAGGGTCGGAGTTTCTCGCTGGTCTCCCGGCTGTGCTCCTGCCCCTCTCCAGCCTGTTCCCGCGCTGCCGCCCGGCGGGCCTTCCCACACGCAGATCCCCGTGGGCAATACCCCGGGCAGACGTTTCACAGGCTTCCATCGCTGTCAGAACCAAGTCCAAACTCATGATCGGGGCCTTCCGGGTTCTGGCTTGACGCATTCCAACAACACGCCCTCTCGGCAACTCATTTTCTCGCTGGCTTTGAGTCCTTCCTAAAAAGTCCTCTTTCCAAGGAAGCCTTTTCCACACATGTATTTAAAATGTCAACCCCCCCTGGGGCACCTGGGTGGCTCAGTGGGTTAAAACTTCTACCTTCAGCTCAGGTCATGATCTCAGGGTCCTGGGATCGAGCCCCCGCATCGGGCTCTCTGCTCAGCAGGGAGCCTGCTTCCCCCTCTCTCTCTGCCTGCCTCTCTGCCTACTTGTGATCTCTCTCTCTGTCAAAAAAATAAATAAAATCTTTTAAAAAATAAATAAATGTCAACCCCTGCATCTCCCCACCACATGGCCTGTCCCCTTTTATATGTCTCAATTTCCGTCCTTGCACTTATTCTCAGGGACTATATATTTTATATATTTATCTTGTTTATTCTGTTTTCTCTGCACAGAATTTAAATCACATGAGGACAAGGATTTTTGTCTATTGCTATTCACAACAATATTTCCAATGCCGAGAACACTGCTTGGCACGTAACAGATACTCAACAAATATTTGTGGAAGGAAGGGGGAGACGAAGGAAGAATGTCCTTACGCACACACGTTGGGGTGCCTGATAATCTCCTGAGCATGAATTCCTGAATTTTGTTAGGTCAGAGTACATGTGGTTTAGTTTTTGATACATATTTCGAAACTACCTTCTAGCAAAGGTAAAGCAGCTCGCACCTTGTCTACTAGTGGCTTTCCCTACACTTCCTCCAACCCTGCTTTCTCAGTTTTGCTCCCAAAATAGCAACCTGATAAACAAAACCCCCTCCCATTGCTTTAACGTTCATCTCTCTGGTCGGGCACGTAATAACTCCTCCTATGTTGTCTATTTCTTATGTTGCACGTTTTCTCTGCCCATGTTTGGGCGGTGTATCCTTTTCTTAGTATTTTGCAAGAACAGCTCCTGATAAGATAGTGCAGTCATAGAAACAGGAGGGGGTTCAGGAGACAAGGGTCTCCCAAGCTGTGTTACTAGAGTCTGAGTCTCGCTCCTGCTCCTTGTAGGTGTGTCGTTCTGTGCACATTTCTCTCTATGTCTCTGTTTCTTCATCTGTGAAAGGAGGAGGATGATAGTATCTGCTTCATACAGCGATGGAGCGATGAGTCAGTTATGTGCAGAAGTATGCAAATTATGTGCATCTCGTGATAGCCTAGCTTTTTATAATCTGTTGCAAATAGTTTTTCTCAACTCATCATTTATCTTTGACAGCATTTATGGTGTGTCTTCTGGACATAAACAAGTTTTATGGTTGTGTGTAGTCAAATCCATTAATCCGTTTCCCATGTCGGTTTCTGGGCTTGCTGTCTTGCTGGGAAAGATTCTTTTTGAACAATTAGTATCGGTTAGGACTCTTTTATCTTGCAAGTGACAGAAAAGCAAACTCAAAATGGCTTAGAAATAAAGAAAAGTTATGGATTCACATCAAAGTCCGGGGGGTAGGGCTGGCTTCAGGCAAGGCTTGATATAGGACTCAGATTTTGTCACCAAGGACCTGGGGTCCCTATCTCTGTTCTGCCCTCCACACTGGCATCATCCGTGGGTTCTACCTGATGTGCTTATCCTTTACTAATATTCATAGCCGGGAGGTGGGCTGGACTGATGGGCTTAAGTCCCACCTAAACCACCAGGCTAAGAAGGGAGATTTCTCAAAGGAAATCTGGAATTACTATTCCCAAGAGAGGAGGGACCATATGCTGAGCAAGGAATAACGCATGTCCACCAGATGAATACCTTCTAAACTTTCTGTTAGCACACGGCCAGATAAATACCTTCTAGACTTTCTATTAGCACACGGCCGGATGAATACCTTCTAGACTTTCTATTAGCACTTCCATGATTCTTTCCTTCGTGCCTTCCTTCCCACTCTCCCACTCTTACTTTCTTCATCTGGGCAGCTAGAAATTATCTTGATTTAAAATGTGAGTTTGGGATCCGGTTTATTATTTTCTAGATTACTAAACAGTTGTTATAACACCATTTACATCTTTTCTCTGCTGTTTGCAATGCCATCTTTATCATAATCTGGTGGCCATGTACGGCAGTATCGGGTTCTAATGTACTCTGGGGTGAATCAGGTAAAAGTGTTCTCCCCTTTCTGTTTACCCCAACCCCCAAATGTTCTATTTGTAGAATAAAAGACTAGAGGAAGTGAAAAGAGAAGAAAGAGAATTACTAGAGGCCCAGTCTATTCCCCTGAGAAACTATTTAATGACCCACGTGATGCCAACACTGATGCAGGGTCTGAATGAGTGTTGCAAGGTCAGACCGGATGATCCCGTTGATTTTCTGGTAAGAGATTTTTGTTTTACTATCAATTTGAAAATAAAAGATGCCTGAATCTAAACAAAAAGCTAGTTGAGATAGAGAAATCGTGTGTCTCGTCTTTTGGGAAATAGCCTCTAAGGCCTTCACAGTTTATAGTAGATTTTCTTACTCATTTGAAAGTAAAGATTTATGTACTTTTATTTTTAAATGATAAACATTAGTAGTAGTGTCTTCTAAACTGACGTGTCTTTTTCTCTCTTTCAATTATAGGCAGAGTATCTCTTTAAGAACAATCCTGAAATGCAGTGAAAATGTAAAGATCGTGTGTGATATACCTTTAGAGTTAGAGATGAGGTTAACATTGTGATTTGGAATTTTGTTTGAAAAAAATGCTTTTCCAGTTTTTGGAAAATTCTTTGTTTTCCCCATAAGCAAATACTTTATTTTTTCTTAATACTTTATAATTTTTTTTGCCAATACTTTATTAAGTAGAATCATTATAAAAAGCTGATGGCAATGAGTGACTTCATCAATGAACTTTATTTGAAAGGTAAATTGATAAAGTATCTATGCATAGTTCATAGGACAAATATTGATTTAATATTTCATTCTTAGTCAAAGTGTTCTGCACACTTGGATTTACAGTAATTTATCACATGAAGAAAATCAGACTATGTATTATTTGAACACGCAGGCTAATCACCTTACATAGTTTGCTATTGCCCCAGTTCCAATGGTGTCAGAAAGAAATGAAAATGGTTTATGCTTTGTTGACTCACAGTGAGTCAGATGTCATTGGTTTCCAGTAGGTTAATTTTTGAGTTCAGGGTCAGTATCTTAAGCAATGAGTCAGAGAGAGAATTGTAAATGTCTTGGTAGAAAAAAAATCCCATAACAGAATAAATAATTCTAATATTTGTGATAACTAAAAGTTGCTGAGTATTTTCAACAAACTTTACAATATAGCCATAAGCATTCAATCCCTATGGTCTTTTCCAGCTTGAAAAATCCCATAATTTCCAGAATTATACTATGAGAAATTACACTGAATGAGAAATATATAAAAATATATTTTATCTTGGGGCACCTGGGTGACTCAGTCGGCTAAGCGTCTGCCTTTGGTTCAGGTCATGATCCCAGGGTCCCGGGATGGACCCCTGAGTCAGGCTCCCTGCTCAGGGGAGAGCTTGCTTCTCCCTCTCTCTCTGTCCCCCACCCCCTGCTTGTGCTTGCTCTCTCTCACTCTATCTCAAATACATAAATAAAACCTTAAAAAAGAAAATATATTTCATCTCTTTAAATAATGTAATCTGAATATAACTGCACTTTTTTTTTATTATGGTAAAATACATACAGCGTAACATTTACCACCGTGACCTTCTTAAAGCGTACCAGTCAGTGGCACTAGGAGTTTCCAGTGTTTGTTCCGTGAAAGGGAGGTATATGCAAAACGACTTACAAGGGCTGAGGGTGCGGGGAAGACTGAAGAAAAAGGCCGACAAGCCCAGCTTGACAAGAAATGGTTTATTAAGGAGATTTATGGACAGGGGTTTTTCTCAGGTTAGCCCCAAGAACCAGTAGATCCCCCAAACCCCCCCCCCTTAAAAACTGCTTTTATAGCCCTAGGGGCTGGGAATCCACCCAATGGGAGAACAGGCGTGTGTCGGGGCGCCTGGGTGGCTCAGTCGGTTGGGCTTCTGATTCTGGATTTTGGCTCAGGTCACGACCTCAGGGTTGTGAAACTGAGCTCCACTGGCCTGGAGCCTGCTTGAGATTCTCTCCCTCCCTCCCTCTTGCCCCCTCCCCCTTTAGAACAACAACAATAGCACAAAGTATAGGTGTGTGTCATAGTCCTATTTCCAGGGCAGATCTTGGACCTTATGCCTTAAGGGCGCGCTTAAGGGTGTGGTTAAACCGAAGGAAAGAATGTGAGGGAAGGCCTGAGCTCAGGAAGAGTTGTCAGCATGTCAGCGGTCAGCATTTGCCCAACCAAGATGGCGTCACCCCGGTTCACACAGCGCTGGACACATGTCACCACTACCTAGTTTTAGAACCTTCCCATCACCCCAGTGGAAATCCTGTACCCTGTACTATCCCTTCAACCCAGCTCCTGGCAAGTACTAGTCTGCTTCCTGTCTCTACGGATTTGTTTCTTCTGGATATTTATATAAACAGAATCACACAACATGTGGCCCTTCATGTCTTCTTTCACCGGCCTGTTTCCAAGGCTCATGCCGGAGCATGGGTCAGAGCTTCATTCCTTTTCATGGCTGAATAATATTCTACTGGACAGACGCACCACGTGCTGCTGAACCATTCACTCGTTGATGGACAGTCTGGGTCATTTCCATCTTTTAGATATCGTGAATAATGCTGCTATGCACATTTGTGTACAGGTTCTTGTTTGAACAGCTGGTGTCACTTTTGGGGGGCGGATACCTAGGAGCGGAATTGCTGTCACACCGTAATTCTATGTTTAACCTGCTGCGGAGCTGCTGACCGTCTCTGCAGTAGCTGCATCATTTGCCACCCCCGCCAGCGATGCAGGAGGATTCCAATTTCTCTGCATACTTACTAACGCTTGTTATTGTGTGTGTGCGCGTGTGCATGCGTGTGTGCACGTGCTGGTGATGCTAATGGGTCTGACGTACGTCACACTGTGACTAAGCACGTTTGCACATGCTTGCTGGCTATTTGTATATCTTCTTTGGAGAAATGTACGTTCAAGTCCTTTGCTCACTTCATATTTGTCTTTTTGCTCTTGAACTGGACGGGTTTTTTCATATATTCTGCATGCAAGACCCTTATCAGATACATGATTTGCAAATATTTTCCCCTATTCCATGGCTTATCTTTTCACTCTCTTGATAGATGCCCTTGAATGCAAAAAAGCTCTTAATTTTGGTGACATCCAGTTACCTCTTCTTTTGCTTCTCTGCACTACTTTTGACCCTGATACTTTAATCGAAGACACTGATACTTTAATCAAAGACACTAAGTAAATAAAGAGAACACATCTTCAAGTTTGAAGTCATTGGCCTTCATAATAGTTACCTTCCCTGCCTTCACAACGGATACATTTCATGACCTTGCTTCTTAGTTCACTGAGAAAACCCAAGCGATCCAAAGAGCCATTCTATTCTCCTACTGCAAACTAGCTCTGTGTCCCTTCTGCGCTTCCATCTGGGACCCGACTCGTGCCCCGGAAGCCGTCCCATCTCACAGCATCAGATGCTGCTCCTAGAACTGCTCTTCTCTCTCACAGCCTGATTTCTCCTTCTCTTCTGGATCATCACCCTTCGCTTCCAACTTAATGTACTAGCTCCTACACTTCAAAACAAAACGAGACAAAAAACAGATTAAAATGCAAAAACTTTCCGAGACCTCTGCATCCTCCTCCAGCCATGGCCCCGGTATCCTGTCCCTCTTTAGATCAAGGTCACCAGTGACCTCCAACTCCAACTGTCAAATCTTACTTGACCTCTCTGAGCATTTCATCATTTCCTCCTTGAAACCCTCTCTCCCCTCCACCAGAATGTCGAAAGCGTGGCCAATCCAATTCCTAAGCACGCTCGCCCCTCCCCTCCACCGCTGCTCCCCCAGGCCCCCATCTCAGGGATCGGCCATTCCATCCTTCCAGTTGCTCAGGCCCCAAACCTGGTGTTGCCTTTAACTCTTTTTTTCCTTATCCACACTCAGTTCACCAGTGCATCATATGCGCCCAACTTTTGCAACATATCCCGTCTGCCTGCTTCTCACCCCTCCAACGCTGCTGTCCCGGCCCAAGACGCCACCATCTCCCACCTGGATTGCTGCTGTCGCCTGTCCCTGGGCTGCTCCTTCCTGTGACCACTCTTAACATATCAGCAGGGGGATCTTTTTCAAACAGATGTCAGATCCCCTCCAAGGCCTTGCCATCTCATGTAGGGTGGAAGGCGAAGTCCTGACCCTGACCTAGCCTACGAGGCCTGATATAGTCTGACCCCTCGTGACCTCCCTGCCCCCTCACTTCGCTCTTCATTGCCAAGTGCAGTCTGCTTTGGGGCCATTTCCTGGAATCCTTGGCCCATGCCTATTCCTGTGGCTCACTCTCACTTCATCCTTGGCTTGGATCAAATATCCTCGGGCCTCCTCAGACCATCCTCTCGGGGACATCCCACTCCGTTCCTTTTCTCTGCTTGCACTGACATCATTTTATAAGCCGACGTGTTTATTGTCTCTTTCCCCCACTAAAACGTAAGCTCCACAGAGGTGGGGATTATTTTTTTCTGTTATCTCTAGAGATTAAAAAGGTACATAGCACACGGTAGAAATGTAATATTAGTGAATGAAAGCTATTTAGCTGAAATTTTTTATTTATTTGTAATACAATTCAAATCTCCAGTCCTTGGACGAAGTCTGTAGTACACATTTCCACAGGCTGTGATGGGATACTTGAGTAGCTCTCAGGGTCACAAGGAAGCTTCACTAAGTGGCACTGATTTTGGCGAATTCATATAGAGTCTAGCTCTCTGCCAGGCAAGGTAAGAAGAGTGACCTCAGCCATGTCTTAGGTCAGGCAGGACCTGGAGAGGCTGACTTGTCTTAACTCACCTCCTAGGAGAGCAGGAGAGAAGACAAGAGTACGGATCGGACTCACAATGAGACACATAATTGTTGAGTGGCAGGATACCTGTACCCGTTTCCCCAGCACATTCTCGTCCCCGAAGCAGGTTTCTGAGCAGCCGGATGATCACAAGTGCTTGCGGAGTGCAAAACCAGGACGAGGCGCTGGCTTCCGCTAGCTCGACGTATCCACCCCCACCGTACCTGTCCTGTGTTCTGGCTCCTCCTGACAAGGTGCACTTGTCCAGACTTTTGGGTGGGCAGTGAGTTTACCTCCGTGACTCCCCTTGACCCATTCTCTCTTCAGAGATATTGATATATTCATTCTTCTGGGTCTTAGGTTAGAAGGCACTCTCTTTAAGGTGACTTTTCATTTTTCTGGTTTGATTCATGAAGAGTCACTTTACAATTAAGGTCTCTGAAGGCAATTTTTCCCCTAAAATCCAAGCAGTCCAGCTTGTCACTGCTAAGCCTCCTCTCTCTATAGAACTATACTTTGGATGGACATACTATATATACCATACTTTGGATGGACATATTCCTATGCTACTTAAAAGAGCTGGTATCATTTACAATGAAATACCTAGCTCCAACCTAAAAAAGATGTGTAAAACCTCTACATAGAAAAATGATAAAACACTGCTGATAGTAATTAAAAATGAAATGGAGGGATAAACTATATCAGTGGCTTGTAAAGCTCGGTACTGTTAATACTTCCATTCTTCCCTTGAATAATGGTCTGTAGAGTCAATGCAATCCTAATCAAAACCCCAGTGTGTTTCTTTTCTCTTTTTTTGGTGGGAAGTGATCATCTGATTCAGGAATGTATATGGTCATGCAAAAGAACCTAGGAGAATCTTAAGGAACCACAATGAACCTGAAGGACTTCACTCTCCAGACAGCAAGACTTATTATAAAGCCACGGTGATTAAGATCAGTGGAAAATAAGGAGTCCAGAAACAAATCCACACATTAATAAATCATCTGATTTATAACAAATTCACCTTTGCAATTCAATAGGGGAAAGTATGGTCTTTTCAACAAGTGGTGCAGGTCACTTTGGAGAGTCATGCATTAAAAACAACCAAAAAACCAAAGCCCCGCAGAAAACTCCCCAAACCCAAAAAACCCAAACCCTTGGCTTCTGATTCACACTATACACAAAATTATTTTAAGATGGATCATAGACCTAAACAGCTAAGTCAAAATAATAAAGCTTCTAGAATAAAATAAAATGTAAGAGGAATTCTTCATAACCCAGGAGTGGGCAAAGATTTCTCAAGATAACATTAAAAGAGTAAAAAGTCAGGGGGCACCTGGGTGGCTCAGTCGGTTAAGCATCTGCCTTTAGCTTGGGTCATGATCCCAGGGTCCTGGGATCAAGGCCAGCATTGGGTTCCCTGCTCAGCGGGGAGTCTGCTGAGTCCTCTCCCTCTGCCCCTCCCTCCAGCTCGTGCTCTCCCCCCTCCACTCTCTCAAATAAATAAATAAATAAAATCTTAAAAAAGAAAAAAAAAGTCAGACACCTGGCTGGCTCTGTCCAAAGAGCATGTGACTCTTGATCTTGGGGTCATGATGGGATGAGATCTTGGGTCATCCCATGTGGGATGTAGAGATTACTTAGATAAATACTTTTTAAAAAGAGTAAAAAGCCAAGCTTCAAACTTGGGAAGATATTTACATTGGATGTACATAGATATGCACAGATACACAGTAGATACATGAGAGAGGACTTGTACTCAAAATAAGTTAAAAAATTCCTCCAGGTCAGTAAGACTGACAGTCCAATTTCTGACAATCCAATTTAAAAACAGGAAGACTTGAGAAACCGCTTCATAAAAGAGGATCTCTAAATGACCAATTCATATTAACAAGCGCTTAAAGGCAGTAATCACCAGAGAAATGAAAAGGAAAACTGCAGGGGGATTCCAGCACCGTGCTGCCAGATGGCGGAAATTAATCGGGACTGTTTACATCAAGTGTTGGGGAGGATGTGGGGCAACTGGAACACACATATGTTGCTGATGGGACTATGGATTGGTACCACCCCATGATAACCTTTGGGAGTACTTACTAAAGCTAAGTATGGGTACACACATGATCCTGCAATTCCACTCGGGTATATGCTCAAGAGGGATGAGTGCTTATGTCTACAAAAAGGCATGTACAAGAATATTCAAGCAACACTACTCATAAAAGCCCTGAACTGGAAAGAAAAAAACCCAAATGTCCCTCAAAGGAGAAAGATATTCTGTGATATTTACAATAGGAGAAAGATACAGTGATAGTAGAGAAGAGTACACAGCAATGAAAAAGAATGAACTGTCACTCCATCAACAAAGTCTCACAGACATACTGTTGAATGAAAGTTACATACAAGGGTGAATAGTGTATGATTCCATGTGCATGAAGTTGAAAAACAGATATAACTAGTCCATAGTGATAGAGGTCAAAATAGGGGTCATGTGGCAGTGGTGGCGGTAATGACAGAGGATTATTCACTGGGAGGGAGTCTGCTGGGGTACTGAACATTTTCTCTACCCTGATTCAAGTACTGATTACATGAGTGTGTGCACAGGATAAAAATCCATACAGCTCAATAGGCAGTGTTATTGGAGGGGGCTTAAGCACAAAGGCCTTCATGCTTATACACGTTACTGTTTAACTGTACTTTAATAATTTTTTTAAAAGGAACTGGTATTCTACCTTAGAAAAATAAAATATACCGTGTATCCTCAACTAAAAACAAAAAGCTAAAAACAAAACAAAACGACTCCTTAAAATGCAGACCTGTTCATAGCCAGAGAGTTCCTGAGACCCAGTTTAGGAAAGAAAAATACCAGCTGAATTCACATTAAGAAAAATTAGTCTTTTATATTAAAAAAGCTGAAATTAATCAAAATGCCATTCAAATTACTTAGAGCTTGTTTTTGGGTACGATACAATATTAGGTGTTATATACAAAGTCAGTTTAGTTGAGAAGGAAGGCAGAGTCTGAGACGGCCCCCAGTGATCTCTGCCTTGACGGTTTTCATGCCTCTGTATACTCTCTTTCCTTTGAGTGTGGCTGGAACACAGGATTTGCTTCTATCCCATGGAATCCAGCAAATCTTAGCTTCCCTAAGACTGTATGAGATCATGCTAGCAGAATCTTTCGCCTTCCGAGCTTACACGCTTTGATAAAGCAAGCCGCTCTGTTGGAGAGACCCACATGGCTAAGAACTGAGAGGGCCCTTAGCAAGCAGCCAGCAAGACATGGATACCTTCAATCCAACAGCTCTGAAGACCTGAATCTTCCCAACAAACGTGTCTGGAAGTTAAGTCCTTCCACAGTTGAGCCTTCAGATGAGAATCCCCCCGCCCCCCCCCCCGCCCACCACGAATGTAGCCTTGTTAGAGACCCTGAATCAGAGGCCCCAGCTAAGCCATGTCCAAATTCCTGACCCCCAGAAACCGCTCAATAGTAAATGTGTTTTTTATTCTTGTTTTTTGAAATGTGTGTTTTAGTTTGAAATTTGTGGCAAATTGTTACCACTAAATAGTACTATTGAAGATGCATCATTACTTTCTAGGCGCTAGTAACCTGCGATGATCATTGTTATGGACTGAATGAATGTCCCAAAATTCATTATGTTCAAGTACTAACTCCCTCCGTGTGGCCGTATTTGGAAAGGGGGCCTCTAAGGAAGTAATTAGGATTAAGTAGTCTCAACGGTGGGGCCACGATCCAGTAGGATTAGGTCTCCTTAAAAGAGACACCAGAGGGGCGCCTGGGTGGCTCAGTGGGTTAAAGCCTCTGCCTTCGGCTCAGGTCATGATCTCAGGGTCCTGGGATGGAGCCCCATGTTGGGCTCTCTGGTCAGCAGGGAGCCTGCTTCCCCCCTCCTCTGCCTACTTGTGATCTCTCTCTCTCTCTGTCAAATAAATAAATACAATCTTTTTTTTAAAAAAAAAGAGAGACACCAGAGAGCTTGTTCTCCCTCTCTCCCCCTCTCCATCCGCTCCCTCCCATCCCCTCTTCCTTACTCCCTCTCCCTGCTACGGGAGCACAGTGAGAAAGCTGCCATCTACAAGCCAGGACGAGTGTCCTCACCAGAAGCTGGCCACACTGGCATCTTAATCTTGGCCGTCCCAGCCTCCAGAATTGTGAGAAACACATTCCTATTGTTGAAGCCACCAATTCTGTGGTATTTTGTTATGGCAGCTCATGCTAAGATAATTACCAACTGTTTTTGTTTTAGCCAGATTAATTACAGATTTGAAAATAATTGAAAGGAAAAAAAAATAATTGAATGGAAATACTGGGCAAATCTAAGCTGTCTTGAAAGAATCAGAAACAACTTAATTCTTAAGTACCAATATGTGCCAAGCATGGTTTTGTGCTTTCGGCTTAGAATAGTTTGAGCAATACAGTTAGGGTACCTATCTTCACGGCGTTAGATTTTAGTAAGGATAACAGAATAAATAGGGGATAAGCATGGAGGCTCTGAGGCAGCAAGGAGCTGAGCATTTTCTTTTTTTTAAAGATTTTATTTATTTATTTGAGAGAGAGCGCACAAGCATGAGCAGAGGGGCAAGGGAGAAGCAGACTCCCTGCTGAGCGGGAAGCCTGAAGCGGGGCTCGATCCCAGGACCCTGGGATCATGATCTGAGCCGAAGGCAGACACTTAATCAACTAAGCCAGCCAGGCGCCCCTAGGAGCTGAGCACGTTTAAGGAAGAGGCTAGTAGGGTTGAAGCACAGAGAAGAAAGGGGCAGAGTTTGAGATGAGGTTAGAGGGAAAATCAAGAGCCAGATCACCAAGGCCTTGTAAGCCACTGTCAAGTTGGGTTTTATTCTGAGAGCATTGGCAAGCCACTAAACTGGGTTTTATGTGAGAGTGTGATAAAATCTGACTTATGTTTTCAAAGTCCAGCTGCTGTACAGAGGATGAACGGAAGGAAAGCACAAACAGAGGCAGAAGAGCAGGAGGCTGGCCCGACCACCTAAGCTAGACAAGACAGTGGCTGAGACAAAGGTGGTGGCAGAGGAGTCAGAGAAGGGGGTGGTTTCTGATGGATTTTTGGAGGTGCAATCGACAGGAGTTGATGATGGTTTGTCTAATGGTAGCAAGGAATCGAGGAGACTGACCTGCCGTTTTGGCTTCAGTCTGGAAGACCTTTGTGCTGTTGACCTCAAGGCAGAGACCAGAGGAGGCAAAGGTTTGCGCCACTTCTCATCAACCTGCTATTGAGCTTCTTCCTTTCATGCAAATGGTAGTCAACATATTCTTTTTTTTTTTTCCCAAAGATTTTACTTATTTATTTGAGCAGTGGGGGGGAGAGACAGAGGGAGAAGCAGACTCCCCGCTGAGCAGAGAGCCTGAAGCGGGGTTTGATCCTAGGAACCTGAGATCATGACCCGAGCTGAAGGCAGACACCTAACCGACTGAGCCACCCAGGCGCCCCTAGTAGACACATTCTTTAAAACATAAAACTAATAAACATCTAAAAGAAATTTGAAAGAATTTAAAGAAAAGATAGCTCAAGGATATAGTACTCATTGGATGAAAGTGCTTATGCTACTATTTTTACTTGAGGGACTCATAAATCCAGTTAATTTTGGTTAAAATTTTTTCCCCCAAATTTTTATTTAAATTAAAATAAATAAATAAATAAATAAATAAATTTTTTGATTTAAATTCTAATTAACATATAATGTAATATTGGTTTTGGGAGTAGAATTTAGTGATTCATCACTTATATGTAATACCCAGCGCTCAACACAAGTGCCCTCCTTAATGCCCATCCCGCCTTTAGCGCATCCCCGGCCCACCTCCCCTCCATCAACCCTGTTTGTTCTCTCTAGTTAGGTCTCTTATGTTGGTTAAAATTTTTTAAAACATAAGCATCATTAGTCGCCAAATGAATCACTGTAGTTTATCATTGGGATAAAAATGTCCGTATCAACATAGTATCTCCAATTACCACCTCCTAAATGACACTGAAACACAATCTAACTAGTTTCAACAGAGGAAGAAGTTCTGCTCTCAAAAACGTTTCTGTCCATTTCTTAAATTTGAATGCACTGTGGAACTATGAGAACCAGCTTAGGAATTCTTCCCCCCACTTACGGCATTGTTCTGTGGAAAATGCAATCTGAACGATCCTTAAGACACCAGTAGGAAATGAATTCCCCCATGTCTGCAGTCAGTAGGACACAGGCACTGTGGTAGGGTGAGGGCTGTGGGGATGGGGCAGCAGCTGGAGGGAGTGGGCAGGGCTCTGAGGACACGCAAGGCAAGGCTAACAACAGGGTCCTGTCTTAACCTGATACACTGGTCACTTTATCTCATGCTCCACTTTCCTTGGCTCAAGTTATATTCTTCAGTGGACCCTAAAGGTTGGGGATACTGAACACCTAGCTCATTACCCACTTCTGAAGTTTGGGCTGGATTAGACTGTAGTTACCGGGTGTATGGAGGGCCCTTCCTTCTGTGCTGAATTGAAACATGACTCCAAGATACAATTCTTGCTTTCAGAGTTTAAAATCTCTATCTCCAGCCCTGACTTCTCAGCTCCTGAAACATGTTTTCAGTCACCTGATAGATATTTCTAAAGGACCCACAGGCACTTCCGAAAACCCATACCAAATGACTCTCAGGACCTCATCCACTCACCCAGTTACTTATCCTTGTTTCCTATTTACTGGTAGCTCCCTCCACTAGGTCACCCTCCCTAGAACGTCTGAAATCATGTCTTCCTCCTCTCCTTCCCCTCTCACATTCAGGATTAACTACATCTCCTAAATCTCTCTGAAATCGGTCCCTTCTTTATTTCAAGCATCATCATCTCTTACCTGAACCCCGGCAAGAACTAAACTACCGTCTAGCTTTGAAAACTCTCCCAGCTCAAATTCGTTCCTACCTTTTGAGTGATCTTTCTGAAAATGTAAATGTGATCTCATCACTGCTTTCAAACTTTCCATGGTTCCCCATTCATTAAAAAAAGATAAAATCTGAATCTTTAGATGGCTCCAGGTCCCAAAGGCCAGTCCTTTGAAGCAAGGCCTTGTTTGACCGCCTTACCTAAAGTTGACCTCCCCCCTATAATTCTATTACCTGGTTTATTTTATTCATGGTTCTTAATACAACCCTTAATTCCCTTGTCTGTTTATGGGTTTACTGTTTGCCCCCCACTTCCCAAGAACATACGGCATTTTTTTATTGATGTGTAGTTGACACACGCTGTTAGTTTCAGGTATATAACAGAGAGATTTGAAAAGCGTACACATCTACCAGAATATAGAGCGAGCGACAGAGAGCATGAGTGGGGAGGAGAGGAAGAAGCAGGCTTCCCACTGACTGCGCAAGGATCCCAACATGAGACTTGATCCTAGGACTCTGGGACCATGACCTCTGCGGAAGATGCTTAACCGACTGAGCCACCCAGGAACCCTATCAGGACAGTTCTAAAGTTACCTTGGGAAATCTACCTAGATTCCACAGACAAGTATACGTCCTTCTGTCTTCAGCAAGTAACATGGCATCTAGCACATTTTAGGTACTAAATAAATATTCATTAATTGTATTATCTCGCTGCCTCATTCTAGAGAAGGCTGAAACAAAATCGGTGTGGAGCACCTGGAGACTGAAAGCAGAGAGGTTTCACAACCACATCTCTTTCACTGCCTTCTGAGATGCCAGGGAGAGGACAGCGTTGAGCTCAAGAAGTTCCCATTCTTTAATTCATAACATACATCACCAGTGCCTATCTTTATGAGCAAATTTTAAGACCACGGCTGTAGCGTACTTTACTGATTTCTCTGGATCTCAGATTTCCAAACTTTTAAGGGCAGGCCTGCTACTGGATCCCCAAGCAAAACCACCTTGATGACAAGAGGGTAAGGGAACAAGTAGAAGAATTGAAAATCAAGGACAAGTCTGTCTCCCAACAGCGCTGTTCAACAGGAATGAAGGCCATGCATATAATTTAAAATTTTCTAGTGGCCACGTTTTAAAAGGAAACAGATAAAATTAACTTTAATGAATTTTTTTTTTTTTATATATCCAAAACATATTTCAGCATGTAATAAATATAAAACATATCGGTTAGGTATCTCATTCTTTTGTTCCTACGGAGATCTCTGAAATCTGTATTTTGCACTTACAGTACATCTTAAACGGACTAGCCTCATTTCAAGTGCTCAAAGTCACATGTGATAAATGGCTATAGTACTGGACAATGCAGGTTTAGGTCCTGTGCTTCCTCCACTGAGTCTTTAGGCCTAGACTGCTTGTCCGACTAGATGTTCTGCGAAGGCAGGTAAGTCCTTTGCCAAATTTCCTGAGGTTACCCAAGTCCATATTAATCTACTTAAATAATTTAGAACTTTATCCTTGCCGTATTTATTTAATTCCTTCCCGCCCCTCCTTTATAAACCTCTGTGTTTATAAAGGAGGGGCGACTTTAGAACGCGCTCTAATTAGCAGAGGGAAGGGCTGAATATCAGAGTCGCGCTCAGGCACGAAGGCTCCAGCTTTTGTTGGGGGTGGCGAATACACTCCTAGGTCCCACCCCAGGGACAGATTAGGGCTGCAAAACAGTCTCTGCTAAAATCCCAATGGTTCCTGCCATCGATCTTTTCACTTACGTGCAGCTTTACCAAGAAGTTCCAGGACACTACCTGCTAGTAAAATCAGCTCGTGTTCCAGAACTCGCTGTCATCATAGAGCTGCCCCGCAAATCTATTCATTCAACAAACACTTCTTGGGCGCCTGCGTACACACTTTGGTGGGCAAGTCGGCCAAAAGCCCGAGAGGTGGGGAACCTCAGCCTAATAGGAGATGGGGGAGTCCCAACCAGCCCGTGCTAAGCACTGCCCTGCATCAACCAGTACATACAGCAGTCGACACGACCCCAGGAAGCAGGTCTTACTCTCACTTCGCAGAACAGCAGGAAGAGGCCGAGTAACTTGCGGCCACCCAAGGCACCGGCCCGAGCGGCTGCGTCCCGAGCCCCGTACTCGTCCGGCACGCATGGGCGCCTGGGTCCCCGCCGAGCGCCGCCAGGGACGCCGTTCGAGGGGAAGTGCGGCAGCTGCGACCTCGGCGGCGAGAGCGGCGGCTCATTGTGAGGTGCCGCGTGGTGCTCATCGGCGACAGGAGCGTCCCCGCTCGAGGAACCGCCAGCCACCCGGAGCCTCCCGCACCTCTCCTAGCCGAAACCCGACACCCACCACGGAAGCGCGACCGCTTTGGGGCGGAAATTACCAGACCGCCGGCCGCCTCAGGAACTACCGTTCCCGTGAGGCTGCGCGGCGCCGGGCGGCCTGTGCGCAGGCGCGCGCACGGCGTGCGTGGCGGCGTCAGCAGTTCTAGAACGTTGCTGTGGTAGCGCTCGGGCGCCATGTTAGGACGAAGGGGAAGGAGGAGAAGCGCTTAAAGCGGCGGGAGCGGTGCGGGAGTGGGGTTGGACCCAGGGCTGAGGCAGGCCCCCCCCTCCCTCCCGCCTCAGTGGATCATGCCCAGGGCGGCAGCGGCGGCGGTTGCGGGGGGGAAGTGACTGGGCGGTGCCGGCGCAGGAGACGATGCCGTTGTAAGTGATTTGTATTCTGTTTTCTCTCGCACGCCGGCGGGGCCTTGGGGGCGTCGGGGGAGGGGGGAAGGGGTGGCGCGAGAGCCGGGCCCTCGCCCCGTTGGGGAGGCAGGCGGGAACCGGGCTCTTCCTGTTTCCTCACCCGCTCGCCGCCGCACTTCCCTTGTGCTCGGTTCCCGCTTCCCCCCACCCCTTCCTGGATCCGCGGCGGTCGGGCCGGGGGCCTTCCCCTTCCGGAACGGGCGGGGGAACCTGAACCTGAGTGCTGTCGCTTCTCCGCCTGGTTCGGAAAAAAAAAAAAAAGAAAAGAAAAGAGAAAAAACAATGCCCGGCGGCGGGGAAGGAAGGCCCTGCTGGTTGCGGGGTCTGCACACGGCGTTCAGGTTCACTCTCGGCGTCTGTCCGGCTCATTTCGATGCTTCTCTTCCTGGTCTACCTCCGCTGCGTTCCTCTCTTCCTCCCGTTTCCTAGATGCCCACATCGTGCGCAGAGTTAACCCATTTCCACGTCCGAGCTTGCACGAGCACTAGCTAAAAGCCCAGTTTTGAGCGTCGAGCCTCGCTTCTCCCTGCCCCCTACCCCAACCAGTCCAGTCCTCCCCAGGCTTCCCACCGTCAGCATAGGGGCACTTGCCAGGGTGTCCTCCGCAGCGCGTTGTGTTAGGTATTGCTTTTTCTGTTCTGTTTTGATAGGATAGTCGGAGGCATTCTGCTTCCTTCTCCCTCCATCTCCAGTGGTACTTTTAATTTTTCTGATTGTAGACTTAAAGCTAGTCCATCCTTGCCTTCTAATCTCACTAGGTCTGCGTCTTATACTTTCTTCCCCTTGTAGCGTTTTAAAAAAGTTTTTCTCTTCTGTTTCAAAGAATGAGATGGAATCTGAGAACTCGTTGTTGGGATCGAAAGTAGATTACAGCTTTTTTTTTCCTGCGTGTATCCAGCAGTGTAGAGGCCTAAATAGTGAGACTGCATTTCTTCCATTTTTGAACATTCTGGTGTAAGCGTGCTCCTTTGAGACAAGGGATCGAATTTTCTTCTTTGTAGGCCCCAAATGAACTATGTAATTGACATTCGAAGTTTTACTTACGTGGAAAAAAAGGTTTTATGATTTCTAGACACCTAATACAGCACCTCATGTTTATCTTATTTTTTTTAAGTAAAGGTAGTTTCTTTTTTCGCAAATATTACTGATTATGATTTTACAATTTTATTTATGTGTCTGTGTACCTGTGTGTGTGTGTCTTTACAGGTGAGGCTCTAACTTTGACACAGGATTTAAGATACCTATTGCTTTTTACACGGTATTTTTAAAAACAATTTCATGCTCCTCCTCCTTACCCGCTCTTGTTATTTTTAAGAGGCCTATCAACATATTTCTGTAAGTGACAGTATTGCTTAGTTTTAATTAAATATGCAGGCCTAAAATCTTAGAATCTATAAGATCCCTGTTAATTGATTTATTCATCCTTTTATGAGTAGAAGGAGACACTTGGAGCACTGATTTGTGTGTGTGTGTGTGTGTGGCATTTTTCAGTTCAGCCGCATTTAAAATAAATAAATGTTTTTAGTGATGCCATGTGACTTCTTTGTGTTAGCTCACATTTTATTGCTGTGCTTGAAAAGCAACTTTGTGATAATCGTCAGTATTAAAATTTGATCAGTGATAAGAAGTACAACTTGACAGATTTTAATTAGAAATAAAAGATAATTGTATCTTTTTCTCTAGAAAATAAAAATACTTTTATATCTATTTTTTCCCAGCCTTCTTTGAGGAAGGGAGGTGTACATTTTCTTTAAAGACCTAAGAGCATAAATTTTCTTGGAAGTTCAAATATATAAAATGGAAGACAGAGTTTAGACAGCACATTCACACATGGATAATTGGCTTTCCAGTGTGTTTTTTGAAATGTGAACAATATGCCAGTTTTTCATTAGCTATCCCTCTCATTTTTAACCCTAAGTATAGTATACTTTTAAGTAAACAAAAAAACCAGACTGCCTAGTTAAATAGGCCTTTTTCCTCATTAATTGACTTTCTTTGTTTTTCATATTCTGGTGTCACATTGCCTTTCATTTCGTTTCTTTGGAGTTTTGAATTTTGATTTCCAGGCTTATCGTGCCTGATTTCCACTTGCCTTTTAGTATGCCTGTCCTGTTAAATTTGGGTAGGATTGTGGCGTAGGCCATAGTTGAGCTGTCAGAATGGGTTAAATCAAAATAGATTATTGAAGTTAAGGTCATTACAACATTGTGAACAAGTGCTCATATTTTGTCTAAAACTCATGTAATGTTACGTATAATTTTTAAAGGCAGGTATGATATAAGAGCCATGGTGATGAAACTTCCAAAAATTTTGGTAGTAGTCTTTAGGATCCATTAATACAGGGCTTCTCTGGTAGGTACTGTTGACAGTTAGGGCCAGATAATTCTTTGAAGGGGGCTGTCTTCTGTGTTGTAAGGTGTTTAACAGCATCTCTGAGCTTTACCCACTAGATTTCAGGAGCCCCACCCCCCCACCTCTCCAGTAGTGACAACCAAAAAATGTCTCCAGATGTTGCCAGATGTATCCTGGCAAGCTTCTCTTTGTTGAGAATCACGTGGCATTAATAAAGTATAAGGCCTTTCTGGGAACTATATTCTGATTTCTGCCCTACTGTGTGCTGGATAGATCCATTATTCGCATCAGCTCAGTTCTGGCTATCACAAGTGTAATTAAAAGATTCTGAGGAGAGTAACCATACTCAGTGACCTCATACCACATTCATAGAATGTTGTTTAAGTTACTGGAAGAGATATTTAGCCAAGACTTGGGGGAGACCATAGCTTTTCTCCCAAATATTTGGGGCTGTCAGAAAAAAAGAATTAGTTTCATGAAGTCGTAGCAGGTGGAACTGGGCCCTCTTGGTGGGTAGTAATGGGTACCAGTGATTCTCACGTTGTGATCTGTGGAACCCTGGGGATCTCTGAGATCCTTTTAAGGAGTACATAAAATTCAAACTATTTTCATAATAGTGCTAAAATGTTATGTCTTTTTTACTCTATTAACATTTGCATCGATGATGTGAAAGCAGTGGATAATGCTGTTCTTGCCTTAGGAAAAATCGAGGCAGAGGCACCATATCATACTAGTAGTCATTGTATTTCTTCATCACACACATAACATACATTTTAAAAAGTTCTTGATGAAACAGTAAAACACGTTAATTTTGGGGTGGCTCAGTGGGTTAAAGCCTCTGCCTTCGGCTCAGGTCATGATCTCAGGGTCCTGGGATTGAGCCCCACATCGGGCTCTCTGCTCAGCGGGGAGCCTGCTTCCCCCTTCTCTCTCTGCCTGCCTCTCTGCCTACTTGTGATCTCTCTGTGTCAAATAAATAAGTAAAATCTAAAAAAAAAAAAAATCAGTATTATGCTAACCTATTAAAAAACCATTAATTTTAATAAATCCTGACTCGAATTTATGTCTTACATAAGCCATGATAAAACGGGAAATACACATGAAACTGTATACTAAAAAGTACAGTGGTTGTTTTGAAAAAAGCACATGTCTGATTTGTGAGCTAAACTAGTATTTTTCTTGTGGAGCTCTTTCATCTGAAAAAACAAGTGATGTACCGTGGGTATTGACACTTGGACCATTTATCATTTTCTTGAAAATGAAGTGAGCCTGTCTCTTTAAGGAAAACAGCTGACAGCATTGGTGGCCAATGATAAATTTGAAGATAAAAACTAGAATTTTGGAAGACTTGTTTCTGTCATTGTGAGCTTGATAGCTTCCTGGTAGTTAAAAAATGTTTCTGATTAGATTGGTAGTGTGATATTAATGATACCATTTAAAAAATGTGTTTTGTAATAATGTGTCAATATTTGGAAAATAAACTTAATTTTGATGAAATAAAAATCACACATCGGCAGAAGGTACATTCAAAGTGCAGTGTAGATCAGTGGGTTTTTTAAAAAATTTTATTTATTTTTATTTATTTATTTATTTTTAGATTTTATTTATTTATTTGACAGAGAGAGAGAGAGAGATCACAAATAGGCAGAGAGGCAGGCAGAGAAAGAGGGGGAAGCAGGCTCCCCGCTGAGCAGAGAGCCCGATGCGGGGCTCGATCCCAGGACTCCGAGATCATGACCCGAGCCAAAGGCAGAGGCTTTAACCCACTGAGCCACCCAGGCACCCAAAAAATTTTATTTTTAAGTAATCTGTACACCCAACGTGGGGCTTGAACCCACAACCCTGAGATCAAGAGTCACAGGCTCCACTTGTAAAGCGCCCCTAGACCAATGGACTTTAATGCAGCAGTATAAGGGGTTTATTGATGTGGTTTCAGCTTTGATACTGTAATTAATCTTTAATAAGACACCACTTGTGGAGTTTTGGTGTATTATCATAGAAGAATATCCACAAATGTTATTGAAATACTCTTCCAGTTAGGATGGTGTGATGCCAGGTTCTCATGTAATAGATTTCTTGTTGCTTAAATATATAAACATTTAAGAATTTATTCCAGTTATAATTCCAATGCAGTAAATATTGGCAGATATAATCGATATAAGCAAAAGATCTTTGGGGTACTCAATGAGTCTTAAGAGTTGTAAAAGGAGTCTGTGACCAAAAAGTTTGAGAACTTGAGAATTGCTGCCTGACAGGAACAGCTAACGGCTGCTCCAAGCTGCTGTTTCCGGTGGTGGTGTCACTGTAGCATTTCTGGGTGGTTTTTGGATAGTCTGGAGGGATGGACACACATGTAGTTTAAGGATTTTTTGTTGTTGTTATCGATGCAAAACATTGCATTGGATAACCTTTAGGGAAGATAACTTTTTTTTTTTTAAAGATTTATTTATTTATTTATTTGACAGAGAGAAAGAGATCACAAGTAGGCAGAGAGGCAGGCAGAGGGAGAGGGGGAAGCAGGCTCCTTGCTGAGCAGAGAGCCCGATGCGGGGCTCGATCCGAGGACCCTGAGATCATGACCTGAGCCGAAGGCAGAGGCTTTACCCACTGAGCCACCCAGGTGCCCCAGGGAAGATAACTTCTAACAGCGATTTTGGTTTTCAGATTTTAGGATTCAGAGATTTTGTAATGAATTGCTTGTTGCTAAGTAAATGTTGGCAATGGTTTTGGAATGTGGTATATTACCTTAAGTCTGTTCTCAGTTCATGCTTTTTGATGGAGAAGTTAGGAAATAAGGTATTGGAATCATTCAGTTCCTATTCCCTAGTCACGCCCATCCCTTACCCTGCCCCTCCCAGGGGAAAGCCTTCTGGCCAGAATGAAGCCATTTGGATTCCTAGTATTTCCCATTTTGGTGGGGTGGGAGGCATTTGTTGTTGTTGTTCTGTACGTTCATTGTTCTGATTATTCAGCAGCTTTTAAATAATTGCACGTTCTCGGTTTATGATTTACAGAACAGCATTTCAGGAAGTATTAGTTCCCTTTAAAATTGGCTAAATTGAGGGGCGCCTGGGTCGTTCAGTCTGTTAAGTGTCTGCCTTCAGCTCAGGTCATGATCCCGGGGTCTTGGGGTTGAGCCCCGAATCAGGCTCCCTGCTAAGCGGGAGTCTGCTTCTCCCTCTGCTGTTCCCCCTGCTTGTGCTCGCTCTCTCTCTCTCTGCCAAATAAGTAAATAAATAAAAATAAAGTTGGTTAAATTGAGCCTTGAAGTAGTCACCTGTAGATTGGGGCTTACTTCAGCTGTGGGTTCCGTGTTCCCTTCTCATTCTAGTGCTATATACCATCTCCTGTGGACTTTGTTGGGAACTATGTTTCATCAGCTCAGGTGGAGTCTGTTTAAATATCTTAAGTAGAATTAATTTTTAAGGTCACATTTCTTGTGTGTAGAATATTTGAATCAGGGTTGGTTTTTTTTTTTTTTTTTTTTTTTTTACTGATGACATGTATTATATACGCATCGTATATGTAAAGTGTAATCTACTACAGAACCTAAGATCTTAAAATGTATTTTTAGTTTTATTTATTTAAAGCCACATACAGATTTATCACTCTGCACTCTCATTTTGTGACCACTGCCTTCTGTGGAATGTATTATTTTTTAATCTTTGCATTGTAGGTCTGCAGAATTATATAACATTCTCATTTGTGAAAATTTAAGGATTTGGGAAAGGAAAAAACAAAGGGATTTTGCTAGATATCTTTGTTTTCTACCTCTTCAGTCACAGAATTGTCTTTCAGATTTATATTCTGTGTTTTGTCCAGAAACCAACTTCTTACATTCTATGATGGCTTTTATAGTTTTGGGGTTGTTAAAGAATAGTATTCCTGTCATTTTGGTCAGCAGAAACGTCTTGCATTTCCTGGAGTTAATGTCTTATAATACTATGACAACATATTTTTGACTATTCTGATACATCTTTGTACTTTTTCAGATTCTCTTAGATTTTCTTCATTTTCAAGTTGTATTTGGCAAACTGATGCATGAGTACTGTGGTCTGGCTGGTTTTTTACTTCTAGCTCCTTGGGAGAAAGAGGGCAAGGGGGCAGTTGGAAGTGCCCTTAGGAAGGAAGGAAGAATAACTTGGTCATTTTTATAACTGAGTAACAAGTACCCTTCCCCTGCATAATCAACCTTGCATTTCCAAAGTTCGGCTTTGGGAGTCATCATAATTTAGTCCCCTTGAGCACAATTTATTACTGGGCCCTCTGCTGCTGCCTACTAAATACTGGCTGATTGACCTGGAATATATATTTTAAGAATATAGTGAGGTCGTAAATATGTTTGGTATCACTTACACAGAGCACATAGCAGGTGAATTAGTGATTCTTTGTATAATTCCTTAGTGATCAGATATGTTGTTTTGGTTATAGGCTGGACTAAGCTACTAGTAAAATTAAAACATCCTATGTTAAACTTCTTGTGAAAGAGATTATATCATTTTTGTTAAGAATTAATGTTGAATACACATTCAGACCCTTTTCCTTTTCTGTCTGGTGTCCTTTCTTGCTTAATCCCAGTGGGCACATGTTTAAGGTTAAGGCCTCTTTACAGCAAATTATATTGTGGTGAATAGTTACATTAAATATGTTTTTATGATTTACCTGATTGCTTCCAAAGAAGACTATCAGGTAGGTTAAGCTTTCAATTTTAACTTAAGTAAAACTAGGAAGAAATGATAAAGTGTTTTCAATTGGCTGGTAACTGTGAATTTTGACTTCATTGATAGCTTTAGGCCACAACATATTCCATATGCCCAATATCAGGAGGCAGGGATTCATCAATAGTATGAGCTTTGTTTAAATTGGGATGCAAAGTCATTAAACATTAATTATTTGAGAAAACGCCATTGGTGATTCGTTGTCCTTTCCTTTTCTGTGTTAGTCATCTGCCTAGACTGCCCTCCCTCCTACCCCCCATTAAAGTCATTTGGAGTGCACACCTCCTTACTGATTTTCTTTGGCATACCCTTGATTCTTTGTTTTCTGTAGTATTTATTTTAAGCTTTTACTTTGCACTTGTTTAAGGATCTGAATCCCAGACCAAATCTGAGATTGTCACTGAGAGCAGAGACTATCTTTGTATTCCTGATTTTAGTGTTGTTTTTCAGACATATTTAGGAGTTCAGTAAATTTCAACCGAATAAATGCTATACTTTCTGGCAAAATTAAGTTAAATGAGGCAAAGGTGCTTTAAGAAAAACTAGTTTGATGAAGTTTGATAACCTTGAATGCCTTAGCAGTTTTCTGGAGCAATAAATAAAGCATGGTTTGCTTTGTATTTACTATTTTTCATTGCAGTATTGCATGGGAAAAAAATCATTTTTTAACGTCTTATTTATTTCACTTTTAAATGTGTTTTGATTAGCATAAACTGATTTTGTAAATCTAATAATCAAAATGCTAATTATTGTTTTAAATTGAACATTTATTTGGTGTCACTTGCTGCCAGGGAGTAATTTTAGGGCATGATTTTAGCCTCCTTACTATCACTAACCTAATTTAATGGTGAATACATAGTAGAATTCGATGGTTTTCACCTTTTGTACAACATCATTAATATTTAATTAAAAAACAATTTAACAAGTTGAAACAAACCTTTATAAAGTACAAAGTGAAAATTCTTAGTTCTTTTTGGTGCGTTTTTATGTAGATATAAAAACAAATAATTTTTAAATATATAAACCTATGTATTGTGAAAGATGTATAAAGGCACTTCAGCATAGAGGTTAGATGCTTGTGTTTTTATCCTGGCCCAGTGAATTTAGATACGTTGTTGTTTCTCCACTTGTTCATCTGTAATATGGTGACAGTTAATAGTAGAGTTGTTAGGAACAATTGGGAAAATTGTGAAGTGCTTGACATGCTACCTGGAATATTTTGAGGTTTCAATAAATACTATTATCATAATTCTATTCCACAGCTTTTTTTCAGCTGATATATTTATTGTGGGCATATTTCTATGCTACTACATGTAATAATCACCTCATTTTTTTTTTTTTAAGATTTTATTTATTTATGTGACAGAGAGAGAGATCACAAGTAGGCAGAGAGGCAGACAGAGAGAAAGAGGGAAGCAGGCTCCCTGCTGAGCAGAGAGCCCGATGTGGGGCTTGATCCTAGGACCCTGAGATCATGACCTGAGCCGAAGGCAGAGGCTTTAACCCACTGAGCCACCCAGGCGCCCCACCTCATTCTTTTTACATGGCATAGTGTTACGTTTTAAGAATTTACTGTAATTAACCAGTCATATTATATTAATGGATATTTAGGTGGCTTCCACTTAGTACTTTGTACACAGTGGTCCAGTGAACAACCTTGGACATCTTTTTATATTATTCCTAGGAGAAGGGTCAGATTCTGGAACCTGTGGAGTCACAGAGGTAATTACAGATACCAAGCGTGCCCCCGGCCCATAGGGGATAACCCTACGGGTTAGGCACTGCTCATTTCAAGGTTATCGTTGCTGTGCAGGATTTGGGGCCCATATTTGACCTGTCTTATTGTATCCCTAGTGGCTGAAAATATGGATTTTTGTGTTCTATTTCATATATTGGAACTGTGCTGTGAATTAAAAAGAACATGTCTCCCAACTTCAGGGCCTTTGGTTTGAGTCCTTTGTCCTAGTATTTCTGTAAAATAGATTGGTAGAGGTGAAGTTGCTGAACATAAACTTTTAAAATGGATACATGAAAAAAAAAATAAATAAAATGGATACATGCATTTTAAAATTTTAATGAATATTGCTAGATTGCTTTTTAAAATTATGTTCATTTCCATTGTGATGGGTAAGAGTGGTCGTTATCTTACACCATTACCAATACTGTAGGTTTATAATAGAGCTTTCATTTTTACCAGATGTATATCAGCTTTGTTTTTCTGCAATCTGACAGGAAAATAGTTGTCCTAATTTGCTTGCCTGATGTGCAGTGAAACTTTTTTTTAGTTGATTTAAGAACTCTATGCATTGAGACTATTACTCTTTGGGATAGGTTGCATGTATTTTCTTCACTTGTTTGTTTTAACTTTGGTTATGATATATTTTTATTATATAAAAGCTGGAGTATTTTTATGTAGGTAAATTTTTTTCTGTATGGCTTTTGAGTTTTGTATGTCTTAAATATAGTTCTGAAAATAGTGTTAAGTTTCTAATATTTTGAAATACCATGGCATCTGGAATTTAGATTTTACAATGGATAACCACACCCATTTGAGTGTTCTGTACTTTCCTCAGTGACTTGAAATGGTTATTAGTATAATTTATCCGAAGATTGATCATACTTTGACTGGATATTATATGACCACTAAACTACAGTTAACAAATCATGGGAACTTATACTATACTATTTGAGTTAGCTTTATAATTACTGTACCAGAGTAGTTCTCGATATTTCAGCGTACACTTAAGTTAGATGCCTAGACTTTTGAAATAAATATATAGCTGAAATAAGCAACCTGCAGTTATATACTAATTTCACAAAAACATGCTATTCTAAATATATTTATCCTAATTAGAGTCATGTTATGCACAGCCTAACATTGGGAAAAGGTGGACTTTTCTTTGAGTGTTGGATTAAAGCTTTCTATGCTTGGAAACTGTTCTTTAGTGTTATAGATGTGCTATAGTTTTTAAATTCTTAGTTTACCATCCAGTGTAGAGGAGAGAGAGAAATTCTAAGATAAATCCTTGGAGGTACAACTTATAGATAATAATATAACTAGTGACAGAGGTGAAACCAGAGCGATATATAACTAGTAGCTGTGAAATCAGGCCTGCTTTCTGTCTTTCTACTTTATCAGATTGCTTCTGAATTGAGAGCAGGCTTTGTAGACAAGAGTTTTGAATTCTGCTACCAGAAATCATGGAGGTTTTTAAGGAAGGTGTTTTAGGAGGATATGCTTGGGAGCATAATGGATGGTGGACTGGCATGACAAGGGAGAAAGGAGGAGTGAGAACAAGGTGCCAAGAGTCAAAACTAGAGTAGTTGGAATGGAATTGTTTCACAGAATGTTAAAACTAAAATAATAATAATAATAAAATAAAATTAAAAATAAAAAAAGGGAAAAACGAGTATGTGTCCTGAGTAAGCCTTGCTTTAATGAAAATATTTTAAATGTTGTAAAGAAAATATCCTATGTTCCACGATTGAGAGAAGAATTCTGAAAATACTAAACACTGTGGGCCCCCCAGATGCTACTCTTCTACTCACCAGAACACTTGGGATGGGAAAAGTAATGTTTTGCTGTTGTTTTTTTTTTTGTGATTTTGAGAGGGGGCAAAATTCATGTATGTACTGTAATTGTAGTTATGTATTTATATCTTATTCCTATCCAGAAAGGATTAAGACAGAATGCTTAAGTCACATGTTAAAAACTAGCAAAATGTTTTGCATTAAAGGTTGGGTGGAAAGGAAAAATGAGGATAGAGATATAAAACAGCAAGAAATTAGGGTACAAGTTCTTACAGACATACAATGATAATTGGATTGTTGTAGAGTAGAGAACTTGCTGGATGGCCACCAGTTTCACGCTGAGAATTCAGAGTATCCTAAAAGTAAAGATAAATCATGTTCATGAGATGAAAATAAACTGCTCAGGAAAAGCACATGTGTTCTTCGTAGTAAAAACCCGAAAGAAATTTTAATAAATCACAAATACTGTAGCTCTAGATCTAGTCTGTTTTTTCTTTGTTTTATGTAAGTGTAGGATTACATTATTAAAATAGAGTAATGTCTAAAGAAAACTAAACGCTGGTAAAAAAAAATGTCTCTAGAAAGTGATGGGGCAGAGGTCTAATGTGTTCGAGAATGGGAGGAAGAACGCTGCATTCTTGGGATTGGTAGTTGTCTGGTGTATTGTTCCAGGAGAGGGTCTATAAAGTAGAATCCTTTAAATTACTCAGTATTGGAATGTGTGTTTTTCTTTTGTTAGAACAGCAAATAAAAGGCCCTTAAATTGTTTTATCGCTCTACTTGATTTCTAATATTAAAATTGAATGGAAAACTTGACTTTCTCCGTGTACAGTCATGGTTAGCGTTTCTGCTTGGGACACTTTGGACATTGAAAGCATATGGTAGCCTGGAATTTCTAGTTCAGCTGTTTAAGCTAAAATTTAGCCATTTTTATTGGAGGCACAGGTATCTTGTGACTTTCAGAACATGTATTTCTTTCCTCTTATTTGGTTTTGATTCATTTTTATTTTTTTACATGTGTTCTTGAATTAGTATATGTATTGTACATGTACTTGAGTTAGATATATGTTCTGTATGTATACATGTGTAGACATATGCTGTATATGTTCTTTGCTGAATTAGATGGGACACATAAATGTGATTTTATTTTAGATGATGTGACAATATTTTGAATAAAGTAAATAAAAAGCTATAATTTGCATCTAATTTGTTTCCCCATCAAAACATTAATGTGGAAACTCCTAGAAATCAACATATTTTTCAAATTAGGGTGAGCAGACTTGGCGTGAATTTAGAAATATGAGTCGGTGTCCTAATATTCTGGTGATATTTTTGAAGTAGATAGGGCCTTTCCAAGCATTGTTTTTTTGTGTGACAGTGAAAAACCTGAATATTTGAGAAAGAAAATGGGAAAGAGTAGTGAGCCTTAATATCACAGAGAGTGAGTACTCATATTTTGTTGATGACCTAACTCAACTGGTAATAGATTTAACCCCTTCAGAAAGGAATGAATGTAGAGAAACGTATTACTTGCTCAAAACAAAAAATATTCCACTAGAGTGGATTATTTTACCTAAAGTTATGAAAACATAAATCCAGTTCACACTTGACTTGAAATCTCACCTTGCTTTAACCAAGTCTAGCTAGAATGAACTTGTATTTGTTTTCATTTCTGGCTCTACTCATGTTAAAATCATTTATTAAGGTGTTCACAATCCTGTGGTAGTCATGAAGGGTTCTAGTTTACTTGGAGAAACTCATATGAAGCAGTGAAAAATACTAGAGAGTATAGTCACTTTGGGATATGTGGTGTGCTGTTTTCATTTAATACCTGATTTATCTGAAATCAGAGTATGTATGGTGTGAAGAATTAATTCTCAAATGGTTAGGCAGTTTTGAGGGCCTTTTTTTTTTTTTTTTTTTATGATTTTAGTTATTAGAGCACAAGCAGCTGTAGCGGCAGGCAGAGGGAGAAGGGAGAAGCAGGGTCCCCCTTGAACAGGGAGCCCAGTGCCATGTGGGGCTCGATCCCAGGACCCTGGGATCATGACCTGAGCCGAAGGCAGAGGCTTAACCAGCTGAGCCATGCAGGCGCCCCGAGGGCTACCTTTTTGATGTCACTTTTATGGAACCTGATGGTAACTGTTTGTTTATTGACAATATGTACTAACTAAGACATTATGAATGCATTTACACTTAGGTTAACTTGTATATTTTAATCATAGGAGATGCTACATAAATTAGAAAAATAGAGCATCAATGTAAGATAGTTAGTCTAAAACAGTGCTTGATGCTCATGTGGATCCCCAGCTCTGGGAATTAACTAACATAGCCTTTGTATAGCTTTGCAGTTTAAGTTACAGGAGTAGGAGGAAGGATCTAACACAAATTAATTGCTGCAACAGATAATATATCTGACTTATATTCACTTAGTAAATGTTACTACAAAACCTGGATTAAAATTGAGAGAGTGCATAACTAGACTAGGAAATGTTGACTAGAGAATATACAGACCAATGGCTAACTTAGAAACAAGCAGTATGGGTTTCCTGGCATTCTTAGTTCTATGCTGATACTGAAAGACAAAATATAGAACACTGTCCAGCAGTCACCGTATGAACCAGAACCCAGTGGGTAGGTGTTAAGTGCATAATGGAACTTCCATGCATAAGATTCTTGGATTTGGTACATTATTGCTTAAGTAGATTATTGCACTTCAATTTTTTTTTTCTCTTCAATGTAAAAAAAATACATAGGAAAGAAAAGTAGGGGTGTGTGTGTATGTAAAACACACACTTTAATTTTTTAAGGAACAGATATGGGAGAAATAGGTTCTTAGTCTGTTCCTCATTTTGTATGGTATTTGACTTGTTAGTTTTTATATAATAATTGTGCTACTTATCTTTAGAGCTCTTGTCAATTGACTTACAATTATTTTAACAGAATAAGAGACAAGAATGAGTTTCATCAAAAAATACTCGGGTCTAATTTCCTAAAGTATTTCAAGCATGCCATGCCTTTATTGTAAAAATCTGAAATTTCTCTTAAAATGGGGGAAAAATACTTTTAGACTAGCATCATTGTTGAAGTGCCAGTCTCTCACCAGAAATGTGTAATAAGCTTAAGTGTGTGACTACAGTGCCCCCCATTCCACAAGTTATCTTTGTTATTTGCTGTATTTTATGAATTTTATTCACTGTGAGTCAGATACTAAGTTTTATTTGTGGGAAGTCTCTTGTATTGGCTAAATAGTGTTTTTGTAGTGTGTTTATCATTGCTTTAGAAATAACAATACAACAGATTTGGCTCCTTTTCAAGAAGTAGTTTCTCAGTTCACCATATTCTAGATTGTGTTTTCTCTACTAGTATATTTGATCTAAATTCTTATAGGTTAGATATTTAAGTAACGACATAAAAATCCTTGGAGTGGGAAGAGATACAGAATTTTCTCTTTGGTCACTTGCTTTTGGTTGGTTACTTTTTGTTGTAAGATGTCTTTTGAAAGGAGTCTTTTTGGGTATGGCAGAGAACCAGCTGTGTTTAGAAATGCATTTTACTAAAGCAGTTTTTCTAGTCAAATGATTTGTTTCAAATTGTTGAAATTCTTCGGCAGTAATCTTATCTAATTTTGTTTGTAGTCCAGTTACAACGCAGGGATCACAACAAACACAGCCGCCCCAGAAGCACTATGGCATCACCTCTCCTATCAGCTTAGCAGCCCCCAAGGAGACTGACTGCCTGCTTACACAGAAACTAATTGAGACTCTGAAGCCCTTTGGGGTTTTTGAAGAGGAAGAGGAACTGCAGCGCAGGTGAATACACACATACATATTTTTCTTTTAATTTATAATTTTTTATCAGTGTGATAAACTAATTTTTGAGGCATTATCTACTCAGAATTATTCCCTGAATGTCTTGAACAAGAGCGATGCTTAGAAAAAAACATTTTTCTACAGTGAATTTTTTTTTTTTTTTTTAAGATTTTATTTATTTATTTGCGAGAGAGAGTGAGATAGAGCCTGAGAGGGGAGAAGGTCAGAGGGAGAAGCAGACTCCTTGCGGAGCTGGGAGCCCGATGCTGGGAGCCTGATGTGGGACTCCATAGGGACTCTGGGATCATGACCTGAGCCGAAGGCAGTCGCCCAACCAACCAAGCCACACAGGCGCCCTCTACAGTGAATTTTATTCCCTTTTGATTTTTGATGCTTTTGGTTATTACAGTACAGAATTGTCAGAAGGAGAATCCTTTTTCAGCTAAAATAATACCTTACCCAGTGTAACAGTGCCTGTAGTAAACTACTGTATGCTTACTTTCTGATAACTTAAAAACTGGTTAAAATTTAGGAAGCCATCTATTGAGAACTGATTTTCATTTTAATTAGTAATGAAACAACTTGATGCTTGATTGATATTTGCTCTATCAACAGGATTTTAATTTTGGGAAAATTAAATAACCTGGTGAAAGAGTGGATACGAGAAATCAGTGAAAGCAAGGTAAGGTGACTTATTTACATGTGAGATGATTTGCCAATTGAACAGCAGCAGTCTCAAGCTGTTCTTATTAGAGTGGATTTAGAGTCTTTAACGCAAAGTCCGTTTTAGACTATTTGATAACAGAATTAGATTTTGTTTCTAGTTATTTTGAAAGCAGGGAAACCTGAACTGAATTCAGTGATTTTATAAGTACTTTTTTGTTGCAATATTTCAAGCTGAAACTCCATAATTACTTACGCTTCACAGAATTAATAGATATTTGCCTGAAGAGGTGCTTTAAAAATGTATATTAAATATTTGAGAATCTTGTTACCTTAATTTTAAGCAACCCTATGACATTGAACAATTTTTAGGTTTGCAGATATTAAACTCTGAAGCTCAGTATCTGTTTAGTTTTTTTATAACATTCTCTGAGTTCCTAAAATTTTATTATGAAAAATCATACAGTTGATGAATCCATGACTGGGCTTCTGGAAAAGAAAATGTATTCTTAGAGTTGTGTGTGGAATTCATTTGACCCATTTTTAAAAATTGCATAGGGGCGTCTGGCTGGCTTAGTCTGTAGAGGGTGTAGCTCTTGATCTTGGGGTTGTAAGTTTGAGTCCCATGTTGGGGGTAGAGTTTACATTAAAAATACTGCTTACATAGTGGTAATTTTCCCAGGACAGTACAAAATGCATATTTAATCTATAATATAACTTGAAAAATTGATGGAAAGAGAACCAGGGATTGAAGAAAACTTGAGAGAGGGGATTAACATAGAAGGAAGTCTTTTGGTTTTAGTCAAATTTATAATACTTTTTTTTTTTTTTAAAGATTTTTACTTATTTATTTGACAGAGAGGCAGCGAGAGAGGGAACACAAGCAGGTGGAGTGGGAGAGGGAGAAGCAGGCTTCCCACCAAGCAGGGAGCCCGATGTGGAGCCTGATCCCAGAACCCAGGGATCATGACCTGAACCGAAGGCAAATGCCTAATGACTGAGCCACCCCGGCGCCCCAGTGTAATACGGTTTTCCTAAAACAGTATATATATATTTTAAACAACTGATTAAAATGTCAGCATTGGGAGTGTTCTAAATGGGGGACTCTGTACTGCATGGTTTCTCACTGATAGAGTTCCTGATATGAATGAGATTTTATTATTTATTTATTTATTTTTAAAGATTTATTTTGGGGGGGCAGTGCAGAGAGAGAGAATCTCAGGCATACTCCCTTGGAGCCTGGACGTGGGGCTTGATCCCAGGACCCTGAGATCATGACCTGAGCTGAAATCTTAACCGATTGTGCCAGCAGGCACCCCATGAATGTGATTTTTGTAAAGGAAGTTATTTTTGAGCTGAGCAGCAGATGTCCAAGTTTAAGTATTTTTTTAACATATTTTATTTATTTATTTGAGAAAGAATGAGAGAAAGAGAGAGGATGGGTAGGGAGGGTCACGGGGAGAAGCAGACTCCCTGTTGAGCAAGGAGCCAGATGTGGGACTCTAGGATCATGACCTGAGCTGAAGGCAGTTGCTTAAGCAACTGAGCCACCCAGGGACCCCAAGTTTAAGTATTTTTTACTCATTTATTGAACTTAGTGTTTCCTTAACCTTCTGTAGGAACTACAGCTTTGTTTAATGGGATTTTTTAAATGTTTAAGTTTAAAGCCATTGTCAAGTAGACAAAGCCAAAACTTAGATTTATTTAATGTGAAGCATGAGTACTGCCTCATCGATAGTTTGTTTCAGGTATTTATTTCAGTTAGTTTCTTTAACCAGTAATTCTTGATACAGATCTTCCTGCTGGTTTTACTGCAGGTAAGAAAATGTGTTAGGATGAATGAAAGTAATGCTTATTCCTATTCAGATTTATCAGTGTCCTTTTCGTTATAGCCTAAACATAAGTAGTAAGTTGGTTAGAGAAAGGGACTGAGGTTAGGCTTTGTAAGTTTTGATCCTTTCTGTCTGCCTTTTGTAGTGAGAATTTCTTCCCCAGATGGTTAGTTTTAAGACTTGATACAGGATTTCTTGATGTTGACCCTGTTGATATTTTGGGATCAGATAATTTTTTTAGGGTGCTGTCATGTGCATCATAAGATGTTAAGCAAAGCACATCCCTGACCCCTTTTTACTAGATGCACTGCCCCTGCCCTCTGTCTCTCCAAATTATGACTAGAAATGCCTCCACACATTGCTGTATGTTCCTGGAGGAGTAGAGTCATCCCTGGTTGAGAAGCAGTGATTAATAGATAGTTTCGATTAATTTATTTATGGTATTTTGGGGGGGAGTTATATAAGATTTGAATTTAACTTTAGTTGTCTTGTTTGCTAATATTCTGAGACCCCAAAAAAAAGATTTTGCAATTTATTTTTCTATGACCTGAATTAAGGAATCTTAATTTTCTGGGTTAAAAGTATTAAAATAGCTATAAACATACTAATGTGTAAACGTGCTAATACAGTAGCCATGAGCAACATGTGGCTGTTTCAGTTTAAATGAACTAAAATATCTAGTTCCTCAGCCAAGCTAGCTGTATTTCACTGTATACACATATATATATTTCCCACCGTAGTGGCTACTATATTGGACAGTTCTTTAGAGTGCATTTAATCCAAAAGATCTGTTTTACTAGAAAAGTTTGTAGATCATTGTTTTCAGGTAGTTTCTTCCTAACTCCCTTTGTAGGCCTATTCCTGCAACATCTTGCTGGCTTAATTTACATAACCAGGCCATCTTTGCAAGTGAGGTTTTTAGATTTCTAAATGTAGGAAGACAAATTTAATGTTATATATCCACATGGTCCTTTTTCTGTAAGTGTTGATTAAATGTGCCCTCAAAAAACAAGGGAGTCCCTGAATCTTTACAATTTATTTTTAAGGTTTTTGTAGTATGAAGTAACACTTTCATTTATGTTACTTGGGGGAGGTGAGGAGGAGTGATGGGTGTTTTGGTACTGAATAAGACTTTATTGAGGAATTAGAAAGTGAAGAGAAACATTGACCAAGCACACATTAAAATTGTTTTTTGTTTGGACAGGTATCATCCTTACCACCAGTGGCATTAAGTACTCACCATAGTACTTTACAGTAGTACCAGGGTCAGGAAGATGATTTTTAAATGCTTTCCTTTCTCCTTTTTCTTGGTGTTTCTACTCTAAGAAACTATCAGTAAGTTTTAGTTCTGTTCAAAGTCATCCCACCAAAGCCTTTGGAAATCTAAACTATTATGTAGCAGTATTGGCCTTAAAGTCACTTTTGATATGGTAAAATTATATCTAATGTACTATGGAATATTCAGTATAATCATTGAATGTAATTTTTTAAGCCATCAAAATATTTGTTTTATTCTAACATTCATGATCTGTGCTGCATCTTGGTCATGAATAAAATCTGCTTCTAACGTTGCTCCAATGGAATGACGTGCTCTCCTGTACGATAGTCCTCTTTTATAGCAGTTTTCAGAAATGTGGCAAAATTCTAAAATGGTATGGGTCACTAAGGAACATTCACTAAAATTGGAATTTGCTTTTATTTCAAAATTGGTTGATATCTGAAGGCCCGGTATTTGGTAGAGCTTATAGAGTTTGTTTACCCTCCATGAATTTGCACTGAATTCTTGGGTTTTTAAAAATTATTATATAATGCTATTTGAAATAATTTCTTTTGTGCTCCACTGATAGAATATCCATTTCTTGTTTGTTTAAACAGAATCTTCCACAATCTGTAATTGAAAATGTTGGAGGAAAAATTTTTACGTTTGGATCTTACAGATTAGGAGTACATACAAAAGGTAAATACTGTTTTAATTATCTTGAGAAGGAATACTCTTTTTAGTTCTTAAAAATCATGATGACAAACTCATCACAGTTACTTGAGTGAGTTTGCCTGGAAGATAGAGTACTTCAGGGAGCCTAAAGTTGGTTAAAAGATAAAAAAAGATGCCTTTAAACCCATACTGACCAATGTGGTACTAAGTAAATTAAAAAATCAGTTCTGTACAGCATAGGCAATATAGTCAATAGTACGGTAACAGCCTTGTGTAGTAAGAGGTGGTAACTACACTTAAGAGTGGTGAGCAGAGCATAATGTATAGACTTGTGCAATCACTGTGTTGTACTCCTGAGGCTAATGTAACATTGAACGTCAACTATACTTAAGCTGAAGAAGTAAATGGCTCAGTGGAAGTAGCCGCATTTTCATTGTCCATCAGTAACATGGTGGCTAGTGGCTACTGTGCTGCAAAGTGCAGAGAGAACTTATTTCCCATTGGAGAGTTCTTTTGGACAGTGCTGCGCTCTATCATTTCCTCTACCTAAGGAATGTCAAGTCAGGAAATCAGAACAAAAATGAATGCAAGCCTTTTAAAAAGACCTGTAGATTTTCTTTTCCTCGTGCTTTTTTTTAAATAGTTGTAAAATGCATTTGAGCAAAAACCAAACCCCAGCAGTATATCTGCAGCCATGGTAATTATTGTCAATATTTTTTGCTTACACTTGTATTTATGCAAATAAATACACAGTGAAAACGTTATCATGGCAGAACATTTATTGGGCTTTTTTACTGGGCACTAAGCTAATAATAAGCTTTTGGTCTTCATTATCTCATTTATTCCTCAGTTCTCTTATTTTCATGTAACAAATAGATGTCTGAGACTTAGTCTCTAAGAGTAGGCTTGAACAGTTTCTCCCGGCCATCTCTTGGCAGAACTAGCATTCTTCAACCATTAACCACTGGCTTCTTTGTTAAAAGTATCTGCCGGGATAGTGTTCTCTTTGTCCTGGCATCCTTCCTTCATCTCCCACTGCTCTATGCCAGTAGTAGTTAGTGCATTTGCTTTTGATGTACGTTTTTCTCCCTTTCACGTATATGCTAAATATACAGCCTTCAGAGTAGTGCCTTAGCTATTGAGTCTTCTAGGAAAGTGACTATGTTGACCTGATTCCACATTGATCTCTCCCTTTTATGGTCCCAGTTATTGATTTAAGTCATCTTTGTTGTGTTCCCCCTATGCACTCAAGGCTGGCCTCCTATCAAGCACTAAATTAGTAATACGTATCTTACCATGGTATGACTCTTTGGATTCTTGTCAATGATCCTTTTTGGAGTTTATTCTGTAGGTCCCATTTAGGGGCCAGATAGAGACCTATAAGCCCTACTCACATAATGTGGGGGAGGGGGGAACACTTTGTTTTGGTTTGCTAATGAACATGGCTATGACTAGTAACATCAAAATGTTGGGTGTATTCTTGAATAGCTCCCTCTCTTTAACATAAAAGTCCTATCTGAGTTACCTACCTCTGACTCCCAGGTCACCTGGGCCACTACAAATAGAGGATACTGCAGGAAAAAAGATCCCATCAATTAGGATCATGTTTTTCCTATACTGACCAGTAATGTTTTTTAAGGGGAAGGGCACATTTTTAGAGGCTCACCAGTATAATGTTAACAGATTCTCAACATCAAGTACTGCCATGATAAGATGCAAAATAATTTTCTTGTAATAGTAATTAGTGGTTGATGGGCTTAATTTTTTTTAGGTGCCGATATTGATGCGTTGTGTGTTGCACCAAGACATGTTGATCGAAGTGACTTTTTCACCTCATTCTATGATAAGTTGAAATTACAGGAAGAAGTAAAAGATTTAAGAGTGCGTAAATGTTTGGGGTGAAAGGGGAGGAGTTATAAAAATTAGTGAAATTGAGCGAATTTTGTGGTATAGCAGTCATTTATTAAACTCTTACAATTTGCCAGACCCTTTCAAGGGCTTAATATGTATGCTTGCATTTTATTCTTTACAAGCCTAAAATAAATTTCATCTCATGTTCAGAGTAGGAAATCAGGCAAAAAGAATACATATTAAGCAGTGTTGCCACGATTATATCTGAGTGGCAGAAATCAAGGATTTGAACCTAGGTTTATCTGATTCAAGAGCCTAGTGTCTTAAAGCTAGTTATTGAGAACCTAGTCTATGTCAGGCATTATGCTAATATGTTTAAACAATTTCAGATGTCTCATTCACTTAAAAGTACTAAAACTAGTATAGGTCTGATACGTAGTTTCAGAGACACTGAATTTCCTTAATCTTCTTACAGGCTGTTGAAGAGGCATTTGTACCAGTTATCAAACTGTGTTTTGATGGGATAGAGGTAAGGTATAATTCAAATAGACAATTCTTGCTCTGTATAATGTTGATTGTTGTAGGTTAAAAAATTATTTTAATTGGTAAGTTGATATGATACTACTAATTTATTTTTTTTAAAGATTTTATTTATTTATTTGTCAGAGAGAGAGAGAGTACAAGCAGGCAGAGTGGCAGGCAGAGGCAGAGTGGCAGGCAGAGGCAGAGGCAGAGGCAGGCTCCCTGCTGAGCAAGGAGCCCGATATGGGACTCAATCCCAGGACCCTGGGATCATGACCTGAGCCGAAGGCAGCCGCTTAACCAACTGAGCCACTCAGGCGTCCCGCTACTAATTTTTTTTAATAGAAGTGACTGTTCTTTGTAGAATATCAGTTCTAGTCCTTTTTATTTTTTTAATTTTTATTTATTTTTTTAGAGGGAGTGGGAAAGGAGAGCGAGAATCCTAAGCAGGCTCCGCGCTGGGCTCAGTCTCATGACCCTGAGATCATGACCTGGGCCGAAATCAAGAGTTGGACGCTTAACTGACTGAGTCACCCTGGCACCCCAGTTTTAGTGTTGTTCTTGTTTTTTAAGAGATTTATTTAAGAGAGAGAGTGAGAGAGATGCGCTGGGGGGTAGGGGAGAGGGAGAGAATCTCAGACAGACTCCGTGCTGAGCACGGTGCCCAATGTGGGGCTCAATCCCATGATCCTGAGATCAAGAGTCTGATGCTCAACCAACTGAGCCACCCAGGTGCCCCTTAATCTTTTCTCAAAGAGCCTCATGAAATTAAGAGCTAAAATATAGACAGAAATAACTCAACATTGACTATGAAATGCTGTTACAGAACTGTTTACTCAGTAGGTTTTCCATTTGCAAATTTATATACTTTTAGTCTTATTAAGGTTATATATTTTTGCAAATGGAACTTTGCCTTGACTTCATTTAAATTAAATAAGAAGTTGAGAGAAAACTGTGACCTGATAGTGCGTATGCTGAGATATTTTCTGGTAGAGGAGGATTTACGAGTTCCAGTTCTTTAGATGATATTCATTTCTGTCTGCTGTTCTCCACAACATTTGTAGTGAAGGCAGTTGGAACAAAGCTGTAAGACAGTGAAGCAACTTCAGTTATTTACATTATTCCTGTCACATATAATAGTTCTGGAAAGTCACTGGTAGTGAAGATCGTAAAATTTCGGAAACTGGAAGAATAATCCTTCATTGTTTTGCAAAAAAGGCTACTTCTTTAATTGCTGCGTAAATATGGCCAGCTCCGTCTTCCTTGAAAAATCGAATGATTAACCTTAATTAAGTAGACATAAAATGTTAAATTTAGTGAAGGTTTGTCAAGTTCAGGTAGATTTTGCTGTCATTGTTTAAATAAATCTAAAACAATCTGTAAGGTAAGGGAGTGTCCTGCTTTCCCCAAAAGAACATTATCAAAGAAGAGGGGATTGTTTTTTTGTGAAAGACCCAACTCAATTGTGTGAACTTTTCAGGATGGAGATGAAAGTCAGATGGTTACTTGAAATATTTAATGTGTTAGTTTTCTGTCCGTACATTGTATATAAAAATGACACTGTCTTAGGGAATGTCTTTATGTTAGAACATTATTTTACTTTTTAAAAATTATTATTATTATTATTTTCCAAAGATTTCATTCATTTATTTGTCAGAGAGAGAGAGAGCACGAGCAGGCAGAGTGGCAGGCAGAGGCAGAGGGAGAAGCAGGCTCCCTGCCGAGCAAGGAGCCCGATGTGGAACTCGATCCCAGGACCCTGGGAACATGACCCGAGCCGAAGGCAGCCGCTTAACCAACTGAGCCACCCAGGCGTCCCTACCTTAGAACATTTTAAAAATCATTGTATCCTAACTTAAAATGGCGATCTCTGTTGCTTTTTGAGTTACGTGTTTTTGTAAGCACATAATCTTTATTTCTGTCTAAATTTGGGGAGCTACTGGACTTTGGAATCTGTTTCTTTGGAACATTTATGCTATACCACAAGTTAATTATTTATAAGAGTGTATAGCTGTTTTTCTGTTTCATAGGTGCATGTTTTAAATGATTTTTCACAATAAGCTGTTTTAAAATACTGCCTTCGAAAGCGATCTTCTAAAAGGCTTATTTCTGGAAGCATCCAAAGTTTTGGAACCATGAAATCATACCCTCAGGAATAATGACCAAATCCATGCTAAGTTTGTTCACACTCTCACCTTTCCTTGGAAAAAAGGGAGGGCGCCTGTGTGGCTCTGTTGGTTAAGTGTCCGACTCTTGGTCTCAGCTCAGGTTTTGACCTCAGGGTCAAGAGTTCTGGCCCTGCATTGGGCTCCTCGCTGGGCATGGAGCCTACTTTAAAAAGTGGGGGAGGAGTTTTGTCAGTTGCATTCTATAAGCCTTCAAAATTAGCTAGTGTTTATTTTTGTTTTGTTTCTATTTAGTCAAAACTAAGTTGGGGAAACGTACATGTTTGTTACAGATGTGTAAGTTCTTAAATAGAAGGAACCCGCTTTTATACCTGGCAGGTATATTTGGGTTAAATAAAAGGATGTTGGCCTTATAGTTAGGCACCTTTTAATATATAATCAATTCGCAATTTATATAGATGGAGGACTAAACAGTTAATTTTAAATGGTCTGGTAGTAGGTACATAACAAATGTAGTATATCCAGTAGATGCATTAGTAAACTTAGTAAATTAAACTTAGTAAGCGATTAAAATGACAAGTATTTATTCAAGTTCTCTTTCATAGTGCTGTGTTTTAAGGTCTGATTAAAATACCTATGATATAAATTAATGGACTTTGGACTTTTGGAGGCATTGTCATGTTTGTAGTTGATGAGAAGACTTAAAGTGTTTTCTTCGTTAAAGAAATGCCTTAAAAATAGTTCGATGGATATGGAATATTAAGTTTTGTTTTTGTTTTAGATTGATATTTTGTTTGCAAGATTAGCACTGCAGACTATTCCAGAAGACTTGGACTTAAGAGATGACAGTCTGCTTAAGAATTTAGATATAAGATGCATAAGAAGTCTTAATGGTATGTTAAAACCTACTTGCATTTGCATAGTAGCAGTTTTTGTCAAATACGAAATAGTTTTTACCTCAGATTTTATAATGGAGCTTTTTATAGCCCTGTTGTTTACCCATAGTGAGTCAGATAAAATATGCTTTACTTAACAGTTAAGACTGCAGAGGGGTATATGGTAATTTATTTTACTAGTATCTTGCACTGTTGCTTCTTTTCTTCCTGGGGCATTTAAAGATTGGCATTTGTACTCTATTACTTGGTTTAGGTTTCACTGCGTAACTCTAATTGTGATCATGATACTCTTTGTAACCTTTTCAACTGTTGTGTTTAAAGGGGTTACTTTTGAACACTATTGTATTTACATTGCTATTGCCCTGCTCTCAGAGAACAATTCTTGCAAACTTAAGTGGATTAAACCCTTGTTCAGTATATTTGGACTGGAAGAAGTTTTAATTACAGGATCAAAGTTTGAGATTAGGCAGATTACAGATTGGTTTATAGTAATGTTTGTGATAGGAGATAAAAGTTTTAGATTTTTTACTTGCTTTTTATTCTATTAACATTACTGATTCAATGAAATAGTTTTTATTTAAGTTTGACATCAATCTTAGAAAATTGAAAAGAAACATTATCATTAAACTTTTGATGATTTAATGTTCTGTTTTTTCACTCCCTGTTAATCAGGTTGCAGGGTAACCGATGAAATTTTACATCTAGTACCAAACATTGACAACTTCAGGTTAACTCTGAGAGCTATCAAACTGTGGGCCAAACGTGAGTTCAGAATTTGTTGGCTAGCTTATTAAAAATGTTTCAAGTGTTGTTCAACACTAACTTTTCTTTTTGCTTTTCCCTTATCAACAGGCCACAACATCTATTCCAATATATTAGGTTTCCTCGGTGGTGTTTCCTGGGCTATGCTAGTAGCAAGAACTTGCCAGCTTTATCCAAATGCAATAGCATCAACTCTTGTACATAAATTTTTCTTGGTATTTTCTAAATGGTATGTGTTTAGATTATATTAAAATAAAATTGATTGTAGACACTGAAGTTTAGTCTTATTTCTATGACATTTCTGCAGCTGGTTTCAGATTCAAATTTTAGTTCATGATGTAGCCATTTAGGTAGCCTTGGGGAGATCATGTTGTGTATAAAATGGCAAACCTAAATTCCTTTCCTTTTCCCTAGCTTTCCCAGGATAGTAAGGCAGGTGCTTTTTTGTGCTTCCTTATCCTCTAAATAAACCCAGAATTTTAGCTGTCATGCCTGCTAAAATCCAATGAATTTATATCAGTTTTAGGAAGTTGGGATAAAACTACATATACTACTTCTTTTACTCTTTGGATTCTTCTGAATCTATAGGTCATCAGTTTCTTGGAAATTTTTTTTTGCTTGCAGCTGCCCATTTATCTTTGGTAAAATATTAAAAATGTAATTATATATAAAAAGCTTTTAAGAATAACTATAAATGTGTAAAAAAGTAGCAATTTTGTCACCCCTTTGAGATTAGCCTTTAACCCAGGAGAGTTTGTTTTTTAAAGCTTCCTCATTTCAGCATGTTCACATTTGTCGATGATTATTTCTTTTAAGAAAAGTAAGATAAAAAATTATTGCCAATTCATATTAGTTGCTTTGGCCTAAAAGGTTAGGTTTCTTGGTTTTTAATCGAATTAATCTTTGAGATTTGTCTTCCCATTCAATACCTGCCAAACCTTGTACCTCCTCCCTCTGCAAAAATAGTTTTTTTGTAGTTATTTTATACAAATTTAAGTTATTGGAAATAATTTTATAATATAGAACTGTGCCCCACTTTTCAGTACACATTCTGTTATTTACAGATTGGATAGTGCTTAATCATATATAAATCAGTTTTGATAAGATTGACTAAAGAATGTCAGAATTTCTGTAATGCTAACATATATAGTAAATAATATTTCTAAGAAGCTAAGCTTGCTACTAAGGATGGCAAATATTTTAGAATTTTTAATCTCTTCCCTAAAGAACTGAGGTAGCTAACTTATAGAATGCGTCTTGAAAACAATGTTATTCACATCACAAAGTTTCATCACACATATTCATGTTAGAACCTTTAGGCCGTGAGATAAAGTTTTCCTAATCCGTCTCTGTAATTATTCATATTCCTTTGCCTAAATGAGTTAACTTTTTCACCCTCACTTGTCTTTGGACATAGCTAGTATGAGGATAGGATTTTTATCTTTCAGGAGGGGTTTGTCCTGTTGAAGGTTGAGGTGAACACATCGAATGTCTTGGGATAGTACTTTTTAATTTAAATAGTGCTTTGTCAGTTCTTTGAGAGTCAGAGATGTGTGACTTACCAGCCTGAGAAAGCTACCAGATGGTTTAAGTTGATTTCATAGTTAGAGGAAAAGTATTTCAAGTAGTCTTAACATCAACAGATTAGGAATAAAGGATTATATATATCAAGAGGGCAAAATGAATGAAGAAGGATCACATTCACAAATGCTGTATGTTTAACAAAATACGTTTAGATGGTAATATCCAATAGTCTTATCAAGTGCTACAATCTTTTTAAACAGGGAATGGCCAAATCCAGTGCTATTGAAACAGCCTGAAGAATGCAATCTTAATTTGCCTGTATGGGACCCAAGGGTTAGTGTATTATTTTTTCCCCTACAAATTCGCACTGTGCAATAACAAGTAAAAATCATCTGCATAATCTTCAGGGAGACCTCCCATCCTTTTATGTATGAGTGGACATATCCGTATTACACTTTCTTTTAGATAACCTCAACTATAATTGTCCTCTGATGTGAGAAGCATAATTATGTACCCTGTAAACTCCTTTTAATTGTACATAGTTTATAATATCAAGTTCACTAACATTTTAATTTATTCTATATAGAACTACCTTGTAAGTCAAAGTTTGTGTGGGCATTTGTGCTTAAAAAAAATAAAAGGATACTCAAAATCCCTGTATTTTTTTATTTGATCTAAATATTCTGTTAAAATTGGGTTGCGGTAGGAAAACTGTTTAACATTTACATGTGGCAGATAACTTCTAAGCAGTATCACTCTAATTACTATGATGTAATTGTAAAAATTGGTTTGGATGTTTCAGGTTACAAAAACCTGGTTGGGATAAAAGAAGAGCTTCTGTCCTGCTTTTTGGGAACCGCTTACTCAGTTTAAATGTTAACAACATGCACTTTATTAATTGATAAAAGAAATAGAGGTTTCAGTAAGGCTTTTAGGTCTATAAAGTTCTATTTTTCTCCATTAATTTCCTATTTTATTACAATATTGAAAATTAAGTCCATTTTAAGTTTTTAATTACATCAAGCTATCTGTTTTCAAGTTTTCCAAACCTCAGGCATTTAATTTTGGAGGGATGTGAATTTATAGTTTCCTTCGTGGAAATATGTCACTTATCATTAGTATACAGATTAAGATTAAGTTATTAAATCACTTCATTTTTTCTTAAAATGATAACACGGATAATATAGCCTCAGCATGTTTTAAGAAGCTGATACTTCCTATAAGTTAATGATATATTAAAAAATATGTTTTCATCTTGTTTAAAATTTGTTTTGCACAGAATACTATTTAGTATGACATTTTTGAAAAGTGTAATTATGTGTGCATCCCCATTTCTGTTGTTGAAAAAAGAAAAACTAAACATCAATAGATGCTCAACTAGAACTTTTTTTGCTTGACAGGCACACTATTTCTAGTAAGGTTGCCAAAATAGTCATGCCCAAATGATCGAAGCAAACCTTTAGTTGAGACCAAATCTCAGATTCTATGAAGAATTCCTATAAAAACAATGTCGCCTTACATGGTTTTTCTTTCTCAACTCCAGCTATGAATGAAATAAAATTTAATCATTGGTTCAGTTTAACAAGGGGTAAAAAGTCCAAGTATCTGTTGCATATGTACTTGAAGAAACTGATTGGCTGTTGTTGTATGTAGGTAAACCCCAGTGATAGGTACCATCTTATGCCTATAATTACACCAGCATACCCACAACAGAACTCCACGTACAATGTGTCCGTTTCAACACGGATGGTCATGGTTGAGGAGTTTAAACAAGGTAAGTGTTTATCCTTATGCTCTCCTTTATACACGAAGGATCTACATACCATTGTAGACCCAGTTGTTGGCTATGCAGTTTAAAATGAAGAAAGCAGTCACTGAAGTGGGTTTTGGTGTTTATTGATTGATTACAGTATATATTTGAGAATTGACTTGAAAAACTCAGTTTTTAATTCCTTCGAGGCAAATTATTTTTGATTATATACTAGAAAGTTAACCAATTTAAAGCTATCCCCTTTGCTGGCCCTTTATGGGCTGCTTTAGTGCTATGTGGTTGCCGTGTAAAGTTTTAAAATGCTATCAGGTTGTCTCCACTGGGTGATGTGAGAGATGCTTTTAGCAAGCTTTATACTTTGAGTAGGATTGGGGCCAAAGTGCCTATTATTTTGGAAGAACCTCTAAACTTTCTGAATCCCAATAGTACTGTTTCAATTTCATTGCCGAAAATGGTCTTTGAGGGAAGTAGCTGAAACAGGGTTATTTGACTTGATTGATAGTAGTCATGGAAACAGAATTAGCTGTACCACTACCAACTTCAAACTCAGGAGTGTAAAATTCTTTTCTGTAGGCTGAAGAGGCTCTTCATAGGAGAATGTTGCTTAGAAACATCAGGAAGCTTGTTTTTAGAGAGGCAAGAATCAGAGCTTATGGGATATTTTTCTTTCTTGGTTAACTACAGTGCTTCAGTTTTTGGAGAGAGTCATCCTATGAGCATGGCATTTAGAGTAACGGTAATTTACCAGAAATTTGGCTCTCCAAAACTCCTCCACCTTTTCGAAAAGTGTGTACGTAAAAATCTCTGTGCTCTAAAGTCATAGACTGAAATTGCTATTTGTTAAAGTTATGATTTTAGGATTATAGTGAATGCATGTGGTATGTTTAAGATCTTTAAAATTCTAGACTGTTAGACTGAAGCATGCCAACATTTTAATATGTTTTTAATTTAGGTCTTGCTATCACAGATGAAATTTTGCTGAGTAAGGCAGAGTGGTCCAAACTTTTTGAAGCTCCAAACTTCTTTCAAAAGTACAAGTATGTATTTTAAGGCATGTCAGACATGTTGCTCTCTTAAGTAATGATTTAATGGTAGCATATGTGACATCTCTTCTTGCTAGATTAATGTAGTTTTTAATTTTCCTTTAAACATCTTCCATCGAATTTTCCTTCCTGTCACAGAGGGTGTACTGTTTTTAGTAAACCCTTTATTTTTCCTTTATTGAGGTGAAGTGTAGCCCCTATAGTTTGCTGCCTGGTGTAACTGAACTACGTTTGTAGCAACGTCAGTTCTGTAGGCATCTTTTAAGTCATCACCAGAACTCTCAGTCCATATGCCTTGGCAGAGGAGTGAGCAGTTAAAATCTGTAGTTACTGTTCTCTCTTAGGAAACGAACTATTTTGCAAGTTCTGGAAACTTACCATTGAGAGTCTATATAACTATAGGCAGAGCTAATAAAATGTCAACATAGAGTCAGTGAAGTGTTTCCATTAGTTATAGCACATGATTGGCCTACCATTTTCCCCTAATGTTAATAAGCCCTTCAGATTCAGATATTTCTACACATAATTTTCTTGGAATCTAAGTGGGTGTAATATTTTTTTACAAATGGTTTTAATATAATGATTCAATACCTTAGTACAGGATAAAAGCCTGATTGTGTTGGTTTTGATGAAAATTGTAAGTTATAATAAATCTTACTTTTTAAAAAAAAAATGGACTTGCACTTTTATTTGCCCTGAGCTGAAAACTTGCCAAAGTCCCACTTAAATTTTTTTCTTTAATGCTTGAAACTTTCCTGACCATTTGATCTTGTGTTGGATTGTGTTTTGTAATAATCTAAGCAAGATTGCTTTATGCTATTTCCCCAATTAAAAACAAGAATGATGACCTTCATGATGTCTCTGTGTTTTGTTTCTGTATCTTTTGCATGAAAAAGCAATATGGAGCCAGCTTAATTGTTGTGTTCTGGGAGTACTGCATTGTCAGTAAATATTTAAATAGCATAACATTGAATGCTCTTGTTTATTACTTATTCCCCATAAGTTGTGCTTTTCCATTTGGCAGATAACTTTTTTTGTTGTTTTTTATTTTAACTGATGTCGAGGGAAGTACCTTTGAACATTTAAACTAATAGACATATTCCGATATTTAAAACTGCAACATCAGAGTACATAATTGCTTGTATGGAGAATAAGGAAGAAACTGGTTATATAGAAAAATGTCAGCATCTCTTAATCCCTGAGAATCAAAGACTAAGCTAGATTCATTCTTTTTCCTGTCTCACTTCCTCTTAGGACTGAGGTGGGTAGAATGAAGTTCTGGAAAGTACTTAAGTGGCTTTCTTCACTTGAAGAAAGATTAATTGTTGAAATTGAAACCTCGAGAGTATCATCTATTTGAATAAATTTGCATTACTAGAACTTTGAAGGTTTTTTTTTGAACCTTGCTTAAGCTTTTGTCTTAGAAGTTTTAAGCTATCCTTTATGCCAAATAGTACCTATAAAGTCTTCGGTGGACTGAGTGAAAGATCGTGGATTATAAAGTCTTCAGTGGACTGAGTGAAAGATTGTAGGTTATTGTCTTTACTGAATTCTCTTGAAACAAATCATTTTAGATGATCAGAAATGACTCAAGCATGATTAGGTATGAGGAGGTAGCAACAAATAGAGGAAATTATATCATAAAATTTAAGTTTTAGCTGTGAGTCCTGAGAAAACAGATTTGAAAACTTGACAGTAAGGGGCTAGTTTTATCGATACCGAATCTTGTTTATATTTTTAACTTCTCCAAAAATGTTCCTCTCTATAAATATCTAGTGCTTACTATCATTAGAATGTAGAGGTAGTCATAGATTTGAAATTTTCTTTTAACATATCAAATGTAATACCCCCCCAAATTGGCTGTACAACTGAATTGAAATCCTTCGTTTTCTCTTGAGTCAAAGTTGGTTAAGCCTTATTTGAAGTATATCCTGGAAGTAGCACCATTTGTTATGTATTGGATTTTAAATTGTAATATACCTGCTTGTCATTCTTGGAAGGGCGGGAAGCGTGGGGGAAATTTCATTTTCTTAAAAAAGCAGACAAGTCGTCTTCCAGAAGATCTCAGTGTTCTTGAGAAAAAGGGTAACGTTGCTTTTTGCAATTTTAAATAATTGTAAGAAGACATTTTTCATGTTTTTTCTTTAAGATAGAGTTGACACGTAGCGATAAAATAAATCATCATTGACATAGGAAATGTGAATACTTAACTTCAGGTATTCCATTTCACTAGGAGAAAAAGGAAAGACAGGTAATAGCAAGAGGCCAGCATGTTTTCTAAGGTGTAAGATTAATCATGATTTCGAAGAGTATGTGTGAATAGACTAATTTAGCCTTAAAATGTTTTAAAAACATAAAATACTGAAGTGTTTAACTCTTGGGTCCCGAGTTACTTACAAGGATTTTTCTCTAAGATAATTAGATTTTTCAGTGCACATGTCTGAGCTATAGTCTACCCAGGTAAAACATTAATGTGATGAAATGGCCAGGAAACCTACTTACATACTGTTTTTTTGGGGGTAAATAAGGTATTTACTAGGTTATTAGGTAATAAAAGCTACTAAATTGTTCTTAGGAATTTTTAAATAGGTTTTAATTCATTGGGGATACATTTTTATAGTAAAATTTTTTATTGGAAACTGGAAATCTTTAAATTTGGGGAAAAGTTAATGACTTGCATTAAGACTTCAGAGTATCTCCTGAAGGCATTTGAGTATCTTGAGCAAATAAATGATGGTGGCAGGTAGAAATAGGAGATCACATTTTTTGGGACAGCAATAAAACAAATATATATAGTCTAAATTTAGAAATACTTCTTGGTCTCTCTGTTCTCTGATAGGGATCTTAGGAATTGAATACCAGTTCGGTTTTTAAAACTTAACAAACTTGGTTGGTATTTTGGTTTCAGTTTCTTAGCTGGATGAGTATTTGTTTTATAAGTGGATTCCTAATGGCAGGTTGTTTCTATTAATTATATTTTATATATCCTTTTTTGCTTAAATTTGCTTAGATGTGGCTGAGTAAAGGACGTAACCATGCCCTCCAGGCTTCCCTCATTACAAATAAGTACCAAAGTTGAACTTTTTAAACTTCAAAACTTTAAACTTTGAATTCCAACAAAATTATGTTCAAATGGATTGTATGTTTTGCCTTTGTAAATAGAAAACATTGTGTATCATTTGTTGAAGACTCAGGTGGTGATTAAGAACATCCATTTTAATAGTGTGGTAAAAGAGTAGTTTAGAGACTGAGAGACTGTTGTCCCCGCCCTAGGTGAACGCAGACAACTTTGCTTTTTTGTTTTTGTGCACATGCCTGCTTTTTATAGTTTGTTGTCTCATTGTAAGTTGTTACGCTTCTGTCAGAGAGCTCTTCTCCATCTGCCCCCCCCGCCCCCCATCTGCTCAGGTTACTGACTGAGCTTGTGAGGATTTTGGTGCATTTAAGAGAATTTAAAGGCTCTGAGCGTGGGTTTCTGTGTATGTAAAATGCATGAGCTTTGAGTGCTTTTATGTGACTTTTATTAACTTCTATTTATTTGAGCCATCTGTGTTTGTTCTGTATATTTGGTTTGATCCAAATAATGCTGAACAAATTTAAACTGGTGGTAAGGGAAGTACTGGTCTGTATGGATTTGAGCTGCATATTCACTTATCTGTCCACATGTTTTCGTATTTATACATACTACCTCTGTTACCTTAAGTTGTTAAATAACTTGAAGTTAGATCATTTGAGCTTCACTTTTTCCCTGCCAGTAAGAGGCATTACCCTTTATTACAGATGACGTACATAAACAAGTCTCACTTGGGTTACATAGTTAGGAAGAATCATAACCATTGTTCAAATACTTAATGAGAGTAAATAATAAGTAATCAAATGGAATATTTTAAGGAAGAATGGTTAAAAAATGCTTTAATTTGCCAATTTTTCACTGTCCCTTGCCTAATGTCTTCTCTCTCTCTCTCTCTCTCTCTTTTTTTTTTAATGGCTAATTTGAACTGGGGTTAGTATTTTTTTCTGGCCCAGGTCAGACATTTGGTTTTGGTCCGAAGCCTTATTTATAATATGTGAAAGATAAGGGTTTCAGCCTTTTTTTAAAAAAGAATTAACTAATTAAAAAATTTTCATCATACTCTGGTATTTCAGACTAGTGTCCATACTAGGTAATGTCAGTTTGCTTTTTTGTGAGGTAGTTTCTGGTAAGAAGTTTGGCTTCCAGCACCTTTAAAATGGGTTCTGTGGAAGCGTATATTGGACTGAACTTTTTTAGTATCATAAAATTACATGAATTATACTTTCGTTCTAAATAGTTTGTTTTAAAAAGACTTAAAATAGTATTTGGTTATGATGGCATTTTGTAAAATGAAAACTTGCCTTTTCTCTGATGGAATTGGATTCCATATAAAAATCAGATTTCTTCTTTGCTCTCACGTTAGTCATGTCTGTTTTTTAATAGAAGTTTATGCTGTTATTTGAAAAAAATCGTGAGGCCTGTCTTCAGTATTGTTTAATTTTTGCTACCTATTAATTAGAGTTAAAAAGCATGGTGTGTTTCAACAATTTTTGAGCTTACTGATGTAATATGTATAATTAGTGATCCTGTTTTTGTGGCTAAAGACTTGGTGCATTATTTCTGTTAAAACAACTTTGTTTTAATAGATTATATTTTAGTGAGCAGCTTATAGATATAAGCACTCCACCGGAGTCTTTGAACCAAACTATCAATTAATGTTTAGTCATTGTTCTTGGATTAAGCTGCTTTGGGATAATTTATAAAATCACTCTTTTTCAGAAGAATTAAACTCACCAATAGTTAGAAACTTGAGGAATTGAGCTTTTATGATTTTATGTACATCTTGAGATTGCAGTCCCCCTTGCTAAACTGATAACTGATCTAGAACTGTCACAAAACTATTACATTATGGTGTTAATATCCAGCACAAAGCAGTTAAATAAAATAAATAGCATGTTGTCTTTATCTCCAAAGGCATTATATTGTACTTCTAGCAAGTGCACCAACAGAAAAACAACGCCTAGAATGGTGAGTATAAGATTAGACTTTAACAGAGAAAATAAGCAAAAATCAGTCAGATAGCTACAGAACACAGGAGATGGGAGAAAGTTTGTCCTCCCATCCAGTCTGGTTTTATTCATAAATGGAACTGTACTACTTGTAATGGAAGTGTAGGAATTTGGGGAGCCATACACAACTTTGTTTTTTGTTTCCCTTACGGACATCCATGTATTATTAACTATATTTAAAGTTCTTTGTTTTAGCTTACTGATTTTTTTTCCTTTAAATATTTGCAGGGATGTCTTTTGTAACCTTCTTAGTTTGAAACGTGGCTTGATTATCCTTCCTCAGTTTTGCTTCAGCATTTTTGTTTAGAGCCTAAGACTGGTTTTATCTATACGAGTTCAGATGGTTGAACTGCCCTCACACGTATTTAAGTATGATCTTCATATTACTGCTTTGTGTAAACATATATGACTTTGTGCATTTTATTTTATTTTTTAAATTAACCAGAACTTTCATTAATACTAAGTGACATTTGTTCAGGGTGGGCTTGGTGGAATCAAAAATCCGAATCCTGGTTGGAAGTTTGGAGAAGAATGAATTTATTACACTGGCTCATGTGAATCCCCAGTCATTTCCAGCGCCCAAAGAAAATCCTGACAAGTAAGCAGTCTTCTAATTTAATCTAGTTTCCTTCTCTCCTTTTTAACTTTTACTCGTAGAAGCTTAGGCAATTTTTAATAACTAGAGTCACTATTCTGTTGATCATATATGATACAAAACCAATTTGAGAATAGTAGATTAGGTTTTCCAGATTGGAAAGAGTGAGGAGAAAAACTATTTCTTGAGAAAAATCAATACTAAAATACTTTTCTCTGATAATAATCTGATGATGAGATACTTATTAATTAATTAGAGTTCCAATTGTACATATCTGCCTTTTAGCATTTCTTAAAACTTCTCACCCATATTATACAGTGGTCATCAGAATAGCTGCTATTCCAAATACGTCTTGCTTTTCATCTTAATTTTTTAAAAGAGAGAACATGCTTTCAGTTTGCCTTGGGAAAACCTGATTTGTGTTAGATTCTGAAACATTGGGAAGATCTGTTAATAAAAGGCTCACATTATTCCTTTAAGGGTCTTTCATAGGTCAATTTCTGGTTCAGTTGTTCCTGTATTATTATTTCATGGGATTCTACTTTGCCTATACTTCGTTGCATTTGGAAGGTGAGGGGAGTTAAAAAAGATAAAGTAGCATTTAAGAAAGATTGAAAAATGTGAGAGAATCGATCATTTGAGATTTTGTTACAGTGGTATAGCCATTACTCTGATTTGTTGATAGAGATTATTTTTTTGCAGTCCTGTGAAAGAGTTGTTATTTGAGCTTTTTATAATTTTTTGTTGCTTCAGTCTTAATTAAAAGACTGATCCATTCAGCACATAGATTCCTAAATGTTCAAAAGTAGCTGAATCGCCCATTGTTCCTATTATCGTGCTGTAGTCAAATTACTGTTCATGTCATCTTCTTTTTCTTTTTTAAAAAAAGATTTATTTGTTTTAGAGAGAGAGCAGGGGTCGGGAGGGGAGGAAAGGAGCACAGGGAGAGGGAGAGAGAAACCCAAGCAGACTCTGCTGAGTTCAGAGCCCAGCACGGGGCTCAGTCCCATGACCCATGAAATCACAACCTGAGCCCAAACCAAAAGTCGGATGCTCAAACCAACTGCACCACTCAGGCGCCCCCATGCCACCTTTTCAACTGAGTTTTAAAATTTTAAGGATTGTGTGTTAAGTTCTAGTTAAAATTTTTTGTCTGGAATAATCTTTCGGTTTCAGATTTTTCTAAAATGCATTATTCCTTTTCCCTTGTTAGTTTGAACCTAATTTTTGTTGTGCTTTTTGTACTTTGGGATCATCATTAACATTGGCTGTCAGTACCCTGTTTATATAGTCCTAGGAATATGAAGGGTAGGCATTGAGGGGCAGTTTTGGGGGAGTTTTAGTTTAGAACTTTACTTAGTTTGCATATACATTTGTATTCCAAGTTCTTCCACATACCTCAGGTTGTCAACCACATTGATAACATTTTCATGAAGCCTTGATAAACCAGTAACACTTTTCTTACTTTGCAGGGAAGAATTTCGCACGATGTGGGTGATTGGGTTAGTGTTTAAAAAAACAGAAAACTCAGAAAATCTCAGTGTTGATCTCACCTATGATATTCAGTCTTTCACAGATACAGGTATATCTCTCCTTGGATGATCAAAACACGTAACTTGCATATTTGAATTTGTCTTCATGTGTGCCATAGTGATATTTGCAATAACTGTTAATTTACCTGGGAAAATTGAACCAATGATTATCAGAATAATCTTAATGTTTTGGATTAGTTATTAGTTTCCGTAATGTCTAATATATAAATGTTTTTTTTTTGTGTTGTAGACTTAAAGTTAAGTAGGACCATTTTAAATTTGTTCACAGTTATTTATGAAATTAGAAGAGTATTTGATTGTGTAAAAGACTGAGTCTGTGTCTGACTGCCTCAGTCAGATTACTGCCTCCATAATCTTGAAGCTTAGACAGTGACAAAACTAGACTTCTGGTGATGTGAGGAAATTTTTTTCTCTATGTCAAATACAGACTCAAGTGTTGATTCACAGGTAGAGTAGAGGGTGATTAGAGCTACATTTCAGATGGACCTATACCCTGAGAGAGATAACTGAGATGTAACAGTTTATCTGAAGAACAGATGGGTGTAGTTCACACCAGCGAAGGCTATGTATAGATGCACAACTTCTCAAGGGAATGGTGAACATGGATGACAGAGATAAATACGCAGGTGCCGTGACTAGAAGGCATAGTTACGTAGTCAGGCGGTCGCACCTGTGTGTGGGGTCGCCAGCAGTGCCATCGGAGCTGCTCCTGACGGCACAGGTGCTGACTGTTGTGATTCTGACCAGCAGCAGCCTTGCTCTTGGTGATACGGTAGCAGTTAAACTTCCAAATGAAACAAGATGAACTCTAAATGAGACACATGGTAGTTGCCTTCTTGGAAAATTCAGATTAAAAATACCATTTCTTATGAAAAATTGAGTTGATTTTTTAAATAATTGATAAGTAGGTTTTTCATTTTTAGGAATGTAAATGGAATATGGCACCCTTCTCTATGGTGAGGAACATTGAAGGATATTTAGTGTCCCTAGCAAGTAGTAACACTTAATAACTGTGCCACCCAAAACACTCATATAGATTTTTTTAGGATGTGATTTGGAGGGTGGTAACTCCATTTGCTGAACACCACAGAAGTGTTTTTTTCCAGAGTAAAAATTCTGATGTCAACTTGAACTATAAACTAAGAAATCATGTAGAGATACTTGAATTAGAAAATTTGTTTTGTGCATTTCATACCAATTTTTTTTTATCAAAGATAATGCTGATGAACCATCAAGATTTTCAAGGAACTTTTTATTTTGGGAGGGAAATGTTTAGTTGTTTTGGATCTTGAAACATTTTAATGGAATACTTTGTGGGATTTTCTTCTTTCTTTCTTTCTTTCTTTCTTTCTTTCTTTCTTTCTTTCTTTCTTTCTTTCTTGTTTTCTTTTTTTCTTTCTTTCTTTTTTTTAAGATTTTATTTGAGAGAGTGTGAGCGAGTGTGCGCACAAGCCCGCACAAGCAGGGGGCAGGGGCAAAGGGAGAGGGAGAAGCAGGCTCCCCTCTGAGCAGAGAGCCCCATGTGGGGCTCCATCCCAAGACCCTGAGATTATGACATGAGCGGAAGGCAGATGCTTAAACGATTGAGCCACCCAGGTGCCCCCTTTGTGGGATTTTTTTTCTTTTTTAAAAAAATTTATTTATTTTTATTTAAATTCAATTAACATGTAATGTATTATTGGTTTCAGGGGTAGAGGTTAGTGATTCATCAGTCTTATATAACACCCAGTGCTCATTACATCACGTGCCCTCCTTAATGTCCAGCACCCAGTTAGCCCATCCCCCATCCTTCTCCCTCTCCAGCAATCCTGTTTGTTTCTTATGCTTAAGAGTTTCTTATGGTTTGTCTCCCTCTGTCATTTTGTCTTGTTTTATTTTTTCCTCTCTTCCCCCATGATCCTCTGTTTTATTTCCTAAATTCTGCATATCCGTGAGATCATATGATAATTGTCTTTCTCTGATTGACTTACTTTGCTTAGCATAACACCCTCTAGTTTCGTCCACATTGTTGGAGATGGCAAGATTTCTTTTTTTTTTTTTTTTTTGATGACTGAGTAGTATTCCATTGGATGTATGCACCACATCTTCTTTATCCATTCATCTGTTGATGGACATCTGGGCTCTTTCATAGTTTGGCTATTGTGGACACTGCTGCTATAAACAATGGGATGCAGGTGCCCCTTCGGATCAGTACATTTGTATCTTTTGGGTAATATCCGATAGTGCAATCGCTGGGTCTCGGGTAGCTCTATTTTCAACCTTTTGAGGAACCTCCATGCTGTTTTCCAGAGTGGCTGCACCAGCTTGCGTTCTTTGTGGGATTTTCTAATAAAACATTTAATAATTTGAGTTCAGTACTCAAATTCTTACTTCCAGTCTCTTCCAACTTCTCTTCAAATCTTTTTGATCTCAGGTATTGGCAGCTATATCCCTTTAGTTAAAGCTAGAAATCTTAGCGTCCTCCTTGACTACTGTTTTTCTCATAATTTGATGAAGAATCCTTTTGCCTCTATTTTTAGTATCCATTGAGATTCCTGCTACTAATTGCTATTTCTACTGCAATCACACTAGTCCAAGCCATTTATCATTGTTCTGTTGTATTACTCTCATTAACTACAGTTTCCCTGGCCTGTCCTAGCCCAGCTACTAATGGGATAATAGTTATTCTCAGCCAGCATCCAAAATGATGTTAAGCCAGATCATGTCTTGCCTGCTTAAAACCTATAATGGCTACCAATCTCATTTGGAAAGAAGTTCAAGTCCTTCCTTACTGTGGTTTGCAAGCTTTTACCTAATCTGGCCTTCTCATTATGTCTGTGGCCTCATTTCCTGTCGTAAGTTCAGAATCCTTTATCAATATGTCTTGGGGCCAGAAAGGTAATAAAGTTAGTAAGTAATATTCCTTATGGGGCTTGGAGCAACATTTGTAGTCAGCGATAGTTAACATTTCTTCAGGGAACTATTCGGGATTCACGTTAAGCAAAGGTAAAGACCAAATAGCCACAAATAGGTTAGATCAGGGTTTGTTGTTGCCAGATGAGTTTTGGTGCCAATTTTGGGAAGAATTTATATGTTGGGAGCTTTTGGGATTTTTAGAATTGGTCTTAAGGGATTATGGATTTTAACTTCTCCTTCTCTCCAGTGGCCTCTTTGTTGTTCTTTAAACATCCCAGACATGCTCTCAACTGAGGGCATTTTGTCTTTGACCTTGGATCTCCCTGAAATGCGGTTCCATCAGTTATCTTTGCTTACTTCACTTTCATTTCAGTCTCCACTCTGATGTCCTCTCAGTTTCTACGCTGAGCTTGTCTTCTTCCCTACTCAGTTTTCCTCCATAGCACTATCATCATCTGATGAAATATTTTTTACTTCGTTGTTTCCTGTTTATTGTATTGTCCCTACTAGAATGTAGACTTGGAAGTTCTTTTGGTCTCTTATTCCTGCTGTATCCCCCATGCCCAGAACAGTGTGAGACAGTATAGGTGCTCAATAAATAATTTGTCATATGACCGAGTGAATCGATTTTTCCATTTGGGGATTTTCTGGAACTTATTTGGATGAATTTATTTTTAGCATTTTCCTTTTGTTCCTGTGACCTCTGTTATTTGAGTTATTGTATAATAGAAGATGGTAAATACTTAAAGTTTTATCCTGCAGATTCTTGAAAAGGTATCTTTGGGTTTAGTCAGTAAGTTTGACTTCTGCTGCATTTGTTACATAATTGGGCTAGAATTTTAAATAATAATGGTAGCGCAAAAGGGTATGAAGAAGCCTTCCCCCCCCCCCCCCAATTCTGCTGTTTCTTAAAGAGTTACTCTTTAAAGGTACTTAACAGTTTGCTCAGGCAATGGATTATGTCAGATTAGAGATAATTTTGGCCTGATAGTTTTATGCACAGGATTGATAGAAAATGATCCTTACTTAGAATAGCTTCTCCTGGGTGAGTTTAACTGTCTTTGTTAAAATGTTTCTATTTCTTGTAACAATTTCCTAATTGTGTAGTTTATAGGCAAGCAATAAACAGCAAGATGTTTGAGGTGGACATGAAAATTGCTGCAATGCATGTAAAAAGAAAGCAACTCCATCAACTACTACCTAATCATGTTCTTCAGAAAAAGAAAAAGGTAAATTTAGAAAGTACTTACAAAAGCATTACTAACAATGTTTTTACTGTATTCAGCCTATCGGTACTTCAACATTTAGACTCAGTTTAAGTCATGCTTGAATTAGATCACAGCATTTTAAAAATCTGTTCCAGGGAGCAGTTCTATTATGTGAAACCTTGCTCCCAGTCGTGTTTTTTGCACGTACTTGCAGACCTCAGATTAGTGGTGATGCTTCCTATCCTTATTTTATGTAAGCTTACAGTCTCTTTCAGAGTCTTCTGTTTTTATCCATTTAATACCCCCATCAGTATCTAATTTCCTTTCCTTTAAAAAGTAAGTTAAGTAATATGTGGATAAGTTATATGACTTTTTATAAAAATGGCTTCGTTTTATTAAGAATATAGATGTATATTATTGAAAAATTAAGTTATTGAATATAAAAATCACAAACAGAGGTGACCAGAGTTAATGTTTTGTAGCATGTCGTTCTGGTAATAGTGCTTCCTGTTGAATAACTTAACAGCCATATTTTTCTTTTCTTTCTTTCTTTCTTTCTTTTCCTTTCTTTCTTTCTTTCTTTCTTTCTTTTATTTTACTTATTTAGACTTATTATAAAGGACGTATTAGAATTTTAGTGCAGAGATGACATTTTTACTTTATGTGATTTCAAGAATAGGTGGCTTATTTCTGTAGTGGAATATACATTGCAGTGAAAATGAATGGGTTAGAGCTACATATATTAGTATGTTCAGTTAAGAGGTTCTGATGAGTATGTATTATTTAATTTATATAAGGTTTACAAGTTTAAAAAAATGTAAAACTGTATTATTGAAGAGAAGACGAAAAGTGTAGCATGTATTATGGTACAAGCATCTATGTCAACGAGAGGAACTTCGGAGTAGATAAGCTGGTTCAGTTTCAGGTTCCACTGCTTCCCTGCTGTGAGACTTGGGCCAGCTATATAATGAACATCATATTCTGGATTTGCTTCTTCTCTAAAATTAAGATAATATTCCTCATTAGATATTTTGCGAGGACGAAATGAGTTAATACCTGTAGAAAGTGGTTTTGACTAGTGCCTGGCACATAGCGAATGCTCATATTTGTTTCTGTTGTTATCACCGTAACTTGGGGGTAGAGGTACTTGCTTTTTTAATTTGGTCTAAAATGCAGTTTTAAAAGGCATTTTTGTTTTTAAAGTAACTTAGTACATTAAAGCCTTTATGTGACTTGTTTTCTTCTCATCCTGATGCTTTTATGAGTTAACTAAATAATCTAGAAAGTGGCTAAAAAGGTACTGTTCTTTTCTAAAGCCATTTTATTTATTTGTAATAAAATATACATAAAGTTTGCCATTGAATAATTTTATTTTTGAACTAAAATATCAAGCCAGACATTTGTCTTCTGATTGTCCCTTGGTGTTTTTAATGAGTTTAAGCAACCATACTTAAATGTGTTTTTACTACATGTAAAAATATATAAACATTTTGTGTGTTTTCAGAAGTCAATGTAAATAGATTGTTATGTTCTTTATATTCTATTTCTTAAGGTATTATCTATCTAAATATAATCTAGAAATAAAAAAATAAAAAGGATTATTAGTGTTCAAAAATAACTTAGTCTAAACATTGTTATTTATCAAATAAAGCTTAACTGTACGCTCTTCACCCAGTAATAGCTACTTTTCACATTGTGTTTCTACATAGACTCTTGGTGCACATATGTAGTCACATATCATATGTATTTTTAAAAGGTTTTTGATGGTACATACCCTTTTGTGACCTGCTCTTTGGGTGTTTATTATGTGTCCAGATTACATTACATTACAGATACGATGTGGCTGCTTAGTATTTCTTTGTATGGCTACAGTATGATTATATCTGTACTTTATTTGACATCATTTGGATTATTTCTAAGTTGCCACTAGTAAAAATAGCACTTTCTTGTTTTTAGAAGTAGTATCTAGGAATCTAGATCCACGAATCTTTTCTTAGACTCTTATTAATAACTTCCTTTTATTAACCACTATTTGCAAAGCACTGTATGAATGTTTTTCTATATTTTTAACAATACAACAACCTACAGGCACAGGTATTGTCTTATAGAAGAAACCAAGTGGTTAATAAATTTGCCCACGGTTGTATAGTGGGAGATGTGAATCGGACCTAGGTTTCAGTGCAAAGCATGTGTGTTTATTTCTCTCTGTAGTATGTTCTGTCATTATTTATCTTTTATTAGAAAGTGTGGATAGAGAACATTTATGATGTCTTGGCACTGAAGTCTCTTGTGCCTAACTTGAGACACAGGCAAAGCAGAGCAACTGTTTTGTGTTCAAACCAGCCAGTTAAAACCTTCAGGTTCACAGATCATCCTCACCAGTGGCCTGTTGTCTCACAGATGTTTGATCACCTGGTCAGGCAGGTAACTATGTAGAATTAGTATAATTTAGTTACTGTACATTGGTGGAGAGTGAAATTGATAGCATTTTTGCATAGGAAAGAAGCTCATTAGAAAATTCTTTTCACAACTGACTTCATAAACATGTGGCATTACTTTCTCTTCCTGTCCATTCTGCCAAGTTTCATCTTCCCCATTTGATTAATATTAATTTATGTACAAAAGTAATGTCTGTAGTGCTAGATCAAAGAATGTCTTGTCATTTGGGGGTCTAGAGAGCACACACAGACACACACACACACACACACACGTATATGGGAATGGGTTTTTGTCAGCAATGCAGTCGTTTTCATTAAAATGTTTCTGTAGGTAAGTGGAACACCAAGGCTAAAAAGTATTCTGGAAAAAATAAAAAGCTGAAGAGATCAGTTTGATATTGCAATACTATTGATTGTAGAAACAGAAACTAAATTCTTTAGAAATCCGCTTTCATCTCATAGAACCATTCATAGTTTATGCTTTATTTTGGTTTTCCTATATTAAGTAACATGTTGAGTGCTTTGATTTTTGAGAAGCAGAACTAGCATTAGGATTTACATGTGGATATTAGGTTTCACTTTCAGGAAATTATTTCTGCTGCTTCTATTTTCACAGGATAATTTACACTATTAGATGTACCGTGTTAAAATTGGCAGCCAGAGCACCAGAAATTCTTGCTTTTGAGAGAGCCTCATTTATTTATAGATGTTTAGAAGTGGTACTACGCTGTACTTGATAATTTTTTTGATATTACACAATTTTATATTCATTGTAGAATAATTAAAAATTGGTCACAATCCCCAAACCCAGAGGTATTCATTGCTAGTATCGGGTTTATCATTAAGACTTTTTTCCTTATATGTGTATGTGTCTGTATATTTTTATAGTTGTCTGAGTTAAGATCCATGTGTGTTCACATTCTAGTGCTTTTTAGTGTGCAGTGTATCTTGTGGAGAATGTGTACGTTTAACATAGCGTTCCTTTCTCCTTTTTTCTCCCATGGAAGAATGGTAGTGTAGTCAGGCCTCTTCAAAGTCAGGAAGTGTGTCTCTACCAAATCTTTACCTTATATTATAAGTCAGCATGATACTTCTGAGTTTTCGCGAACTCATTGATTTGTGCTTTGTAGTAGAAATCATTTATCAAAGTAAAAGATGTTCGTGTTTCAAAGATCTGGGTAAAATATGTGTTTGACTAAAGATTTTATTAATTGCAGCATTCAACAGAAGGTGTCAGATTGACGCCTCTGAATGACAGCAGCCTCGACTTGTCTATGGACAGTGATAACAGCATGTCTGTGCCTTCACCTACTAGTGCTATGAAGACCAGTCCATTGAACAGTTCTGGCAGCTCTCAGGGGTAAGGAAAGCGAGGGAGTGGAGTGGAGTGGCTGCTCACTAAACGTATTCGATGAGTCATCTTGTTAGAGTCATTTATTTCGCATATTATTTTTATTCCTTCTAATTTTTTAAAAATAGCAATTAAACTTATTTTGGGGGGAAAGTAATTTTTATTTTTGTCCTATTGTGTCACACTTGTATTCCGTTTTCGGGACAGGTGTATCTTAACTCAGATGTGAATGAATGTTAGCACTGTAATCGCTCAGATTTCACATACGAATGGTCCTTGACTAACATGGTTTGACTTAAGACTTTGACTTTACAGTGGTGCAAAAGCAGTACGCAGTCAGTAAAAACCATATTTTGAAGTCTGGATTTGGACCTTTTCTGGGGTGGCCGTACGCCACCGTGCGGTAGTCTCTTGTGCCTGGCAGCAGCAGGGCGCCGGAGCTCCCGGTCAGCCCTGCGCCCCGGGGTCAGCAGCCAGTACGCCGGCGGCCACCCATACGGCCATTCTGGTTTTCACTTTCAGTGCAGTATTCCATAAATTACAGGAGATCGTCAACACTTTATTACAAAACAGGCTTTGTGTTAGGTAGTTTTGCCCAATTGTAGGCTAATGTGAGTGTCCGAAGCACGTTTAAGGTAGGCTACGCTAAGCTGTGATGTTTGATGGTTATGTGTATTAAATGCATTTTCGACTTAAGATATTTTCAATTTACGGTGGGTTTAACTGATCGTAACCCCATCTTAAGAAAGAGCTGTATCGAGGCTTCTCCTGCCTCCAGTGAACTGTATGGTGCTAAGGAGGATGGACAAGAGGGACAAAATCCCTTTCTGTCCTGGAGCTGCTGACGTCTGCGTAGCAGGGGTGTACATCCACAGGGATGTACTAGGGGTCTTCTAAGGAAGGTGAAGGTCTTTGTGGGCTGCTTTTAGTTACAGGAAACTTTTTTTTTTTTTTTACAGAGTTAAGTGTCTTTAAAATCATTTAACACAGCTAAACATTTTTGTTTCGAAAGAAATACATGGCTACGGTGGCAAGAACTAGAACACAAAAAGCCGTATTTATGTTTAACCTTCTATAAATTTTTCCAGTGTATCCTTGCAGAATCTTTTTTTTTTTAAATGGAAATACTAGGGTATCTTCAAAGGGATTTGTATAAAAGCCTTTTGTACTTTGAGTTTATGCACATGTATGTAAAATAGTAACTATGTATTAAGTAAGTTCAGAAGTTTAAACAATGTTAGTTTCTTATGTAATACTGAGTAACTTCTATAAATAAGATTTCTGATTTTAAGTTTATAATTGTATATTTTATTTTATTTTTTTAAAGATTTTATTTATTTATTTGACAGAAGAGATCACAAGTAGGCAGAGAGGCAGGCGGGGGGAGGGGGAAAGCAGGCTCCCCGCTGAGCAGGGAGCCCGATGCGGGGCTCGATCCCAGGACCCTGAGATCATGACCTGAGCCAAAGGCAGAGGCTTTAACCCACTTAGCCACCCATGTGCCCCTATAATTGTATATTTGCTTAGCAAATTTTGAGTATTTATTATGCACTAGCCATTTTGCCAGCTATTTCTGGTTTTCTTCCTGCATCTGTGGTGGTTCTCTGGCCAGCTCTCCCTTTCTGTTTAAATCATTAGATGTGTGTGCCCTTGAGGGTGCTCTTGTCCTCGTTCGGTATTCTCTCCCTAGGGGAGTGGAATCATCTGCGCTTGTTGACTTCCTTTACTTTTATGTACCAGTGAACGCCAAAACTTTTTTTTTTAAAGATTTATTTGGGAGAGCATGAACGGGAGGGACAGAGAGAGAGGAGGAGTGAGAATCAAGCAGACCCCTTGCTGAGCACAGAGCCCGACACAGGACTCAGTCCCAGGACCCTGAGATCATGACCTGACCCGAAACCAAGTGACGGACACTTAATCGACTGAGCCACCCCGGTGCCCCGTGAACTCCAAAGCTTTTACTAAGCTGACGACCTGGTTGTATGCGAATGTCTTGTAGGCACCAAAAGTCGAAGTCCTTTTGTGCCACCACCTTGTCATGGCATCATTGTTCCACAGTTGCAGAGTGCGAGCTATAGCCAAGGGAGCGAGAATAACGAGAGGACTTTTTGGTTTTATTTTTCTTTCAAGGGGTAATTAAAATGAGAGTAGTTAACCGCGATAGGATTTATTTGAGACAGAAAAGTTGAAGAGATAGGAGAGTAAAGGATGGATGATTTGAGTTTCCTGAAATGACTGGAGGGAGTGGGATCCAGAACCTAGAAGAGGAGGATGGCTTTGAAAGCCTTTGTTGTTTACCTGGGCCACTGCGTGGTCTTTTAGGGCGTCATGAACCCTTAGATTTTGTATGCAGAAATTTATTTCTATTTCTTAGACCATCTTCTTATTTATAGCCTTTGACAGGATTTTCTTAAACCTCAAATCCATAAATCCATTAAGTCTTTTCCCCCAAATCGGATACAGATTGTTTTTATTTTTTATTTTTTATTTTTTTATTTTTTTTTCAGATTGTTTTTAAAACTGTCCTAATGGGCTAGTCGCTAGCTACATGTGGCGATTTAAATTTATTAATATTAAATAAAATTAAATACTCAGTTTCTCACCAGCCATATATCAAGTGCAGAGTAGCTGCATCTATATCGTGACTACCATACTGGATAGCACAGCTGTGAGACATTGTTCCAGAGGGTTCTGTTGGACAGCACTGTTTTAGAGTGTGTGCTTTTGGTTGTTGGTTATATTTATCAAACAAAGTCAAATTACTGATCTATGCATAGAAGTAAAACCAAAGAATCATTTCCTTTAGATAATAACTTCCATATTAAATTTGGTTATGGAATTTTATTTTATACTTTTCTGTTTGCTTTTTCACTTTTTTCGCCTTTTTTTTTTTTTTTTTTTTTTTTTTTTAGCAGAAACAGTCCTGCTCCAGCTGTAACAGCAGCATCTGTGACCAACATACAGGCTACTGAAGTTTCTGTGCCACAAGTAAATTCCAGCGAAAACTCAGGGGGTAAGGAGATGGGGTTGACAGGCTTGAGAATCCTTACACCATATTCGGTGTTAGCTTCCTCTTGAAAGATAGCTTTGTTGATTAAGTGGTTCGAATTCAGTTTTTAATGTTATTGTATTATTATCAATGAAATAAAATAAAATTCAGAGACTGAAAGCTTTACTTGTAAGTTAGCTGTTGACAGGATTTATGTGTTCAAAAAATCACAGAATTTTTATGTGTTCATGTACTTAGGTACATCGAGTGAAAGCATTCCTCAAACTGCCACACAACCAGCCATTTCACCACCACCAAAGCCTACGGTCTCCAGAGTTGTTTCTTCAACACGTCTGGTAAACCCACCACCTAGACCTTCAGGAAATGCAGCAACAAAAATACCTAATCCTATAGTAGGAGTCAAGAGGACATCCTCACCTCATAAAGAAGAGAGTCCTAAGAAAACCAAAACAGAAGAGGTATCTATATATTAGTTAGCCATGGGAATACCAGCCTGCCTATTTTAAAGTCCAGTAGAAGAAAATCTTTGTGAGCCAAAATTGAGAAGCAGCAAGGAAGAAAGCTTTTAGAAAATGTTTAGGTAGCGCTTTAGGGCCATAGTCTCTCTTCACCCTTCTACTCTTCTCAGTGCCTACCTCCTCCGTAAAGCTGTGCCTCATTTGAACTTAGCTTGTCTGGTCGATAACACAGTTTAGCATGTCATCTCAATTTCTTATTCTCTCATAGCTGTATTTTTTATGTGTACTGATACTTTGATAGCCCCTTTGGATACAGTTCTGTGATCCAAATGGAGTTTTGGAGTTTCTTACACCGTACTTGGTATTACAGGGTTGTTGGCTATGAGAGGTTCTCAGGGAATTCTTATTGAATAACTGGCTGAAGTTGCAAAGTCAGATTAAGTTCGAGACCTTGAATGATTACTTCCTCCAACCCTTCAGGAAAATTTTCTAGCAATACTTTCACTTTTTATAGTGGCCAATTTACCTTGCCAAAGTCTCAGATAGTTTTAGGGAAACCATTAAAAGTGTACGTTGATTTTGGTGTGTGTTTTGAAATATAAAACAGAAGTTAAGTAGCCTTGTCACACAATTTTATTGCTCCCTGGAATCACTCTCCTGTTGTTTTCCCATTAGTAGGACAGTCATTGTTGCCCCAGAGATGACAGTCCCAAAACTCCCAATTTCATTGTGATTTTTGGTTGAAAATTTGTTACTTAGGAATTTACTCATTTCACTCATTTCTTTAGAAAGGGAAAAAATAATCTGGATTTTTCTCATGGGAGTGTTTTGATCTGTAATAGTGAAATGTTATTGTCACTAATTCATAAGTGTTCTGTTCCCCAGCTTATTCTGAAGCCTTTTGGTTTAGATTTTTTTGGATATGGTCACTATTAACTGAAAATGAATAATTTGATGAATTTTGTCACTCTAATGATTTTGAATTAAGAATGATTATATCATATCATGCTTTACAACACATATCTGAAAACCCATCTGCGTAGTTATTTCTTAAGGCAATGATTTTCAGCCTTGCTTGTATATCAGAATTTTTCAGAGTGACTCCCCCCCCCCCGCCCCCAAAGAGATTTTACGGCCTCCTCCAGATACACTGAATCAGAGACTGCAGAAGTTAGGCCTGGGAATCTTTTATTCAGACCCCCAGTGCCGCACGACTGTGTTGTGCAGTAACCTAAAAAGAAGTTTTGGTGGAACTGCACGTTATATCTATTGATACTTGTTTGGAATTGGCAGAGCATTGCAGAATTCAGAATTCACATTTCTTTTTATCTTAGTGAAGTATATGGAAGGATAACTGGAGATGCCTGTTCATTCTATTTACTTCTGTTAATGGTTTAATCCCTTAATGGCTCCTGAGAGCTCTGACTCATGGTGTACCGGCATAAGTTGGTAGTTTCATTTGTGCTTACCTTGGTAGAAAACACTCCTGTTTCCTGTCTAGAGAGGCAGTAGGAATATAGGATTTTTTAACTTACTATGGACAATTTTAAGTCTATACACCAGTAAAGGGAGTCATTCCCTATGCTTGTGCACCCACTGTGCAGCTTCGGGAACAGTGGACTGTGCCAGTCCCTACCTCCTTCATTCTTCTGGCCTTTTCCATCTCCCTCTATCTGGGCTATGGAGATTAAAAATCCAGACATCGTATCATCAGTATTTTTAAAATCATGTATCTAAAAGATAAGGATTACAAAAAAGAAAGCATGAACAAAATAAGCTTACCCTGCTTAGAAAAATCAAATCAGTGCTCAGGTGACCCCGATTGCATCATCATTGATTTTTTTTTTTTAAGTTTTTGTTTGTTCCATTCTGTAACTACATATGATCCCTGTGTAGCTATTGATTGATTTCTCTTAAGTATTATTTAAAACAGACTTCCCTCCCTTTTTTCCTTGCAGTTTTTTTTTTTTTTTTTTATGTTTTCTCACAGTCTGGGTTTTATTTATGGCGGCTTCATGGGGTTGACTAACAAAAACAGTTTTATGATATACAAGAGGCCTGAGGATCTTAGGTATCTCACAGGCTGATCTCATTTCTCAGGAGGAGGAGCCTGAGTTTCAGTGGTTTTTTTCCATTTATAAAGCTAATTAAAGTCAGAGTCAGGATTAGAACCCAGGCCTAAATCTCATGGTGCTAAAGGAGAAGATTGTTATGAATATCATCATTCTGGAGTTCTCAACTGGATCTCTTATTCTCTGTTAATGAGTACTTGGTATTAGAAATTTTAACCAGAAAGAAACACTGGTCTAAATTAGTCATGCGTTAACATGTGTACAGACGGGGGTTTGGGGTGGTCAGGAGGTGTATTGCTCCTTAATTTGCATCATAGGCGAAGGCTTTACAGATACGTAAAATAAAAATAGACAAATGTTTGCCCTGGATTGTATGGTTAAATGATGCTATCTATGTATTTTTAAACTTTTTCTTATGGAAAATTTCAAACACGTACAAAATTATAATGAACAGTCCTGTTTGCATCACTTAGCTAACGCATTTAAAGCTCACGGCCAGCCTGCTTCATTTCCACATCTACTTCCTTTCCCCTTGTTATGAAGCAAATCCCAGGCATAGCATTTCAGCCATAAATGTTTCTGTGTGTATCTAAAGATAAAGACTTCTGAAAACACAACTACAGTATATTATCACCATATATGTGTGTATATATTGCTGCATATATCTATATATATGTATATACCAGTATATTTACCAGTATTAGCAATAATTCCATAGTGCTGCATATCCGGTCAGGTTTGATATTTGCCTAGTTATGACGAATTACTGTTTTTGAAGTTTGTAATGTTTGCAGGGTACAAATAAGGTCCTTATTAGAATTGGTTCATATTACTGTTAAATCTCTTCTACTCATAGAAACATGGTTTCTATGTCTTGTTGTAAAGCTACATTTAAAATTATAATTTTACCTAGTGAATACAGCAGAGAAATTAGGGTTAAAATAGTTATTCTTAAAGGGACATTAATTGCAAATCACTGCAGGAATGTGAAAGTACAGCCATCTTTGGCTTCCCTTTTCCTTCCTTTATCAAATGAGTTGTTTTTGAATATAATTATAATAAATTAAAAAATTAAGACTGGAAGAGAGCATTTCTCAAACCTCCTGTTCTTCAGGATGTTACTAAGTTTTACTAAGCAAGGGGGATTCTGTGGTTAATTAAGTTTGGGAAAGTTAAAGAGGTATTCTTTATAGAACTTCTCAGAACCTTTTATAAAAAGTGCTAATATGTATGTGAATTTCCCAGAATGGGGGTGATAGGATTCCAAGTTTCTAAATTGTTTGATCAAAGAACTCTTTTTTCTCTTCCTTACAAAAAATATTTTATGAACTTAGTGATTTTAGGAATGTACTTTAGGTGGTATTGATCAGCAGTAGCAGCTTTCTTCATATTCTTTGTTTGGAAGATACAGAAGCCAAATTAAATATGTTACATTAAAAATTTTTTTTCAAGTGAATGAGTGATCTACTTTAAGGCCATAGTTGATCTTACAAGTTAAATTATTTTATAATTTAAAAAAATTTTTATTAGTTAAAGCATTGATTGGCAGATAATCTAAATTTTTCATCTTAGAGAATAAAGCTTTTTTTTTCAAAAACAGGATGAAACAAGCGAAGATGCTAACTGTCTTGCTTTGAGTGGACATGATAAAACAGAAACAAAGGTATACTAATTTAGCCTTGGAATACATACACAATTAAGAGTGCAGAAGATGTGATAGAAACGTCTCTAGAATATTGTACTGTCTTTTTGTTCTATAGGTTGTAGGTTGTTTTCAGTATTCTTTTTAGAGAAGTGTTTGTCCCTTTTGAATGTTAATTTATAATGCTGCAATTGAATTTCTCAAATGTTTGAGGTCCTATAAAATGCAGGGTAATCTGGGTGGACACTGAATAGCATAAAATCACGAGTGAGGCATGGTCTGTTCCTTTACGAGAACTTATAATTAAGTAGAGAAGATAAGAAGTAGAAGCAACTAATTATATTATCAGAGAAGATAGAAAAGTAATCAGAGTAATTGAGGCTGCTGGGGTGGTGAGGGGCAGGAGCAGTGGGATGTTATTTCTGACTGAAGAAATAGTAAGAGGCTTTATAGAAAGACCATGTAGTATTTGTAGGCCTTGAAGGATATGTAGGATTTGGGGCAGTTCAAGATGAGAAGATCATCTCACTCTTGGGGTGAGTATATGGTATGTTTTGAGGATCAGTTTTTGGCAGAAGGTTCTGTCAAGAGCCTTCTGGAGTGCATGGGGCTTGAAATGAGGTAGATGGGCTGAGAGATAGTGGTTTAGCCAAGCCACATTAGACTCCAAACATCATTTTTTCAGAATTTGAAATGTATTGTAGGCTTTTAACTTTTTCCTCTTACTGTAGAAAATTTGGAAATCCTCCTCCTCCCAAATTATTCCCATAATTGACATTTTAGCAAGTATTTTTTTGGTGTCTTTATAGATTTTATATAGGCACACATACTAATGCCTTTTGCTTTCATATCTTTATTCACTCTGTAAACCATGAAAAGTTTTTCCCGTGATTTAATTTACAAAATATTAATAGGTGTCTTAAGGCTATAACCATATTTTATTCAACCAGTTCCCGATGGTTAGCAGTTATTTCTGTTAAAAAAAAAAAAAAGTTCTTTCTTACTGTAGTATTGACTGTAGGTAAATACCTGCCGTTCATTTATATTTATTAGAATAAATTAATGAAAGAGGAGTTACTGAGGCAAATAGTATGCTTACTTTTAAAACTCGATACATATCCAGTTTGTGCTTCAGAAAGTCTGCTTCCATTTCTGTTACCTGCATCCTGTTTATCCTCTTCTGTTTCATAAGAGAAAATTGACATTTCATTGTTTTATTACTGTATATGTTGTTTTATAGAAATTCAGATTTTTACATGTTTATTTTCATCTGTTTGTGGGTACATGTAGTATTTTGTTTTGTGCACAGCTTTAAAAACTTTGAGAGCAGTGGCATGACGTAGTTCGCCCTGTATTTTCTGATAATACATAGAGTAGATCAGTGCATTGATTATTGAGGAGGGGAGGAAAAACCAAAAAAAAAAAAAAAAAGAATGTTTTAGGGACTTTTTTCTACTTTTAATCGAAGGTGTGGGAGCAGTTTTTATCCTTTTGAAAAGGTCATTTTATTTAATAGTATTAACTGGGTTTTGTTTTTTTCACATAGCTAAGGCTTAGGTTTGTAGTGTGTTAATTATTTTCCGGGCAACATTTCATAATGTGCCTGTGTGTCTTTAATTATTATTTGCTCCAAATGTCCAAGTTGGAGGTAGTTGGAAAGTCAGGAGATATTCTGACTATGCCTATGGAATTGAAGTAGGCAAATAGAAATGTATGTGTATGTGACAAGGGCGAGGCAGCCTGCGGCCAGGCTCACTACATGATTTTGTGATGTGGTCCCATCTTTCTCTTGATCCTCCTGTCTTCCAAGTTGTCTTCTTTATTAGCCACCAAACCCAGTCATGTTCTTTTATTCTTTTTTTAAGTCTCTTTCCTCCCCCGTCCTCTTTGTCTCACAGGAACAACTTGATACAGAGACAAGTACAACTCAATCAGAAACTATTCCCACAGCGGCTTCTCTGTTGGCCTCTCAGGTACTAAGTGCAAAAAGCAAAGAGAGTTTTATAAATGTGAAGATTAGTGTGGTATAATGAATTAAAATGAGCATATACAGAAGACTATTGACATTCCTCTGTAACAATAATTACTCGCTAGCCTATCAGTGTGTATCGTAGTTTCAAGATAGAGCATCAGATTTGATTGAACCGTTGTTTTGCACTGTCAAGATGCTAACCCAGCCCCTTATATATTATTTGATATTGCAAATTATTTAAATCCTCACTAGTCACAATATGCAGTATTCATATAAAGGTTTTCTCTACAGATCAAAGAGTGAATTTTAAATCATGACAGAACTAAAAAACACTCTTGGTGGATCTTTTTGTGAGGTTGAAATGATTTTTTCTTTTTAAAATGTGTTTCTGTCTCACATTTTACTTCTGATTTTCAAGTATTAATTTAATGTAACCCATAATTCTTTCAAATTATTTTTTCATTTGTCCTAGAAATTCTGTGATAGTCCCTTCTTGCATACAGTAGGCACCTAGAATCTTTTTTTTTTTTTAATACTGATTTGTGAACCTTCGTTTTGTTTGTGAAACAATAGATTTCTTTTTGAACTCTTTCAATTTGAGTATACTTCAAAGTCTAGGTTATACTCTGACAGAAAGTAAATACTTTCTTTAAGTAGACGTTGAGCTGCTGACGCCCTGCAGGACCACTGAGATCATTGCTGCTCACAGGGAGGCTGCTGAACTGAGTCGGCGAGATTTGCTGCTTTGCGGCTCAGAGTTATTTTAATGTGATAATTTTAAGATGTGTTTTTGCTAACTATTAACCCTCACAGCCTCTAAAGAGAGAAATACCATGTTGACTTTCTAGAATGTCTTTTATTTCCATAACTTTTATCTGATAAAAATTTGGGGTGGAGGAAGTAACTAAAACAACATGAGGAAATGTGCTTGGCTTTGATACATGGACAAAGTAGTCTGTCAGTCTTAAGCTCCTGTGATGTCACTGCGTGTCTTTTGGCCTGCCACATTACTCTGGGGGACTGTTTTCATAGTTTGTCTTATTAAATTCATCCCTATGGTGATGAGTACTCGTGGGTAATTTACCTTTTTGTATTTTTATGGGGAGGTAGAACTTAATTTCTAATGGAAAGATTTGTAGAGCCATTGAGAGAAAAATGACCCAGTTAATAAAAAGAATGATGATGTAGATTACCAAAAAAAAAAAAATCCCTGTATTTGGTGATATATAAAAGGTATATTTCTTTCTGGGTATATAATTATAATATTGTGGCTGTGTGAAATAAAGAATCCTTATTGTTTTGAGATAACTTGAGATACTTACAGACAAAATGGTGGCATCTCTGGGATTTGCTTCAGAGTAAGCTTGGGAGTGAAGGTGGGGGGACAGTGGATGGTTCTGGTTGGGCCGCTGGCTAAGCTTGGTAATGGCTACATGGGAGTCATCATAGAACGCGCTCTACTTGTGTGGATGCTTGGAATTTCCCATAATAAAACATTTAAAAATTTATCTCTCTGTTTTTGAATGTTAAAGAAGGCTTGTGACTTAATTGTTTTTTTAACATGAGGTTTTCCTAAAATTTAGAACAACTAAATTATTGCTGAGTTGTATAGATTTAATTTTAAAATGTATGGGGTCAGAAAATAATGTCACGGTAACTGCTGCTCCTGTGTGTGAGGTGAACTTTAAGTGTTCTCCCACACGGGGGTGCTCCAGCACCAGTTAACTCAGCTGTTAGTGTTGCTACAAGGAAATACAGTTTAACATGACTTTAATAATTATATGACTGGTCATTCTTAGAGGAGTGTGGCTATAGAAGCTGTATTTTAAAATTACTGAAGAGTTTTCTGTGTATTGCTAAAATACTCATATTTTATTATTTGAAAATTACAAGCATAGAACAAATAATTTTATAGTAATAGTCCTATTTATTTGCACTTTATTCTTGTTTCTCTTTAAATTTTTAGTACTTCTATGGTAAGGTCCCATCCATTTCTTAGAAAGTAAAGCAGTGGAAAGTAAATCTCGTTTTTAAGTTACAGTGCTTTGAACAATGTTGTGTTCTTTGCTTTTGTTCTCAGAAAACATCCAGTACAGACCTTTCTGATATCCCTGCTCTCCCTGCAAATCCTATTCCTGTTATCAAGAATTCAATAAAACTGAGATTGAATCGGTAAAAACAACCTCAGGGGTCCATAAACAATATCTGCCAACTCAACCTGTTGTCTTCAAATGCTAAAAAAGGAGAATGGAGGGTACAAGACTAGACTTGACTGAAAATGGATTTAGGTTTTTTTTGTGACCTCCCTTACTGGGCTAATCAGCACTTGATCGGAAGTCCAGGTTAGTATGTGAAGCCAGGAGTACTATTATTATTGTGTTAGCAACAGTTGCATTAACTATTTCAAAAAATTACTGCCTTTAAAAAAAAAAAACAAAACCTCAAGCTATATTTGTATCCATAATTTGACATCTGGATTGGGTTTATGTTTGACGCATTATTTGGAAAATTTGCAATACAAACTGGCATAAGAATTCCTTGTTCAATGATGCACTTTTATGTATTTTTTTATTAGAAAGTAGAACTAATTTTAGATTTTCAGCTTGATGGATTTTCATTTTTTCCTGAAAAATTTCCTTTTCCATTAGTCTTCAAATTGGATACCGTTGTGCAGTGGCATACTGTTCTACTTCCGAGAAAGGATGAGAGGACATCTAGTTCAGTCCCTGTGCAGTAGCTGCAACCCTTAAAAATGAAATGTCAACTCTAAGGGTATATATTTGGCATTGCAAGAGTAATTAGGAAATAGTTGGTTTTGATGGGGTCATGATTAAGAAGTGATATATTAGTTTTATTTATAGAATTGTTTAGAGTGCATACAAATCAGCGATCAGCCAGCAAATATTTTTCTTTGAGCTTATTAAAGCTCCATATTCTTTTGCCTTCAATCTGTTGTCTTTGAAACAAAGCTTTTTGCTCCCTTCCCCTTTTCTTTTTCCCTTTTTGCTTGTATGCATAAGGTAGAACTTAATTTCATAAGAAATAAAATGCCAGTATTTTCTTAAGCCATGATGTGAAACCAATGATCCTGTGGCCATGTGGCACAGAACACTAAATGTCGGTCCTGTGGCTGAAACTTTAGGGTGACTAAAAAAAATGCGCGTGGAACATGATGCCCTATCCGGGACGGCCATTTGATCTCTGGACATGCGGAATTTTGTACACTCCACAGAACTCCTTTCTGTAGTAAAGTTGATTTTCAATTTTAAACATGTGGGCAAAAAGGCATTTTCTCCAAGAATTTTAAACTAATTTTTATTTTTAAATGGTTGACCAAAATTTGTCAGTAAATTTTACATGTAGAAACATTTTAAAAATCATTTCTAGCAAGCACTTGGCATCTAGTCAGCTCTCTACTCCTTTTTCATTTTGTTTTATCCGATCAATAGATTAGGAACTCCTTTCTGCAAAGAAAAGAAGTCCTCATAATTAAGCAGCAGAGCATCCATCGTCACGAAGTATGAGGGGCGCCAGATGTTGATAAACTTAGTTAATTCTTTCCTAATCTGGACAAAGCAGACCTAACAGATTTTCTGATGAGCATGTTTATGAATCTTTCATTGTGCTCCATTCTATCACATGTGCATTTTTCATGTTAAACTGCAGTTACTTAAACTCTTCCCCTGTCCTCCTAAATTAATTTTCCAAAGTTGGAGTGTAGTCTTTCCCCTTAGGCTATGCATTAATTGAGGCTTTCTTTTCACTGTACCTTATGATGTCTAGTAGACAGTGTTTCCGCTTCCCACATCTTCGCTCCGCACACTCACCTTGCCCTTCCTCCCACCACCTAAGAAAAAAAGATGGTCATGCTAACAGGTGAAGTGTACAAGGTGTCTGTGTGTTTTGTGTAGCTTCAGAGTTAGATTGAAATTGCCAGGCACAGATTTAGTCTTGTCATTTTGTTTACACATTGGGGAAAAAAAATTCAGTTCATTAAGCGTTTCATGTAACTGCACCCAAGTTTTGCCAAGCTGGAAACTTGGACCTTTTCTGTGTAGTGACTTTTTAATTCTAGTTTTCATAACCTGGAGATCAGACTGTTGCTTTCGCATGACGTATGTAGTGTCTCATGACTGGAGTTTGCTTTGTTTTATAGTATCTGTACTCCTTGTATTTTTCAAGAGCTATTTTGTAAACAGATGATGTATTTCTCCATTGAAAACACAATAAAAAAAAAACAGCACAATCCCACAGTTGGCTGGTTTCTTTTGACTAACTTTATTTCTCTTGTTTTTTCAGTGATAAACCGGTTCTACTTATAAGTTTATAGTATGGCTGTAAGTGAAGATTTGCAAAAGAATTTACTTTGCTTACATTTAGAAAAGATGTGCTTCTGGTTAATTTATGCTGTTAGTGGCAGCCTCGTATTAATTGATACCTTCCATGATCACTGTTTTTCATATAAGTGATCATTTGGGAGGAAAACGTGAATGTAGTTACTGATAATTCACTCTCTGCTGTCCCATTGCCTAAAGTACTTATTTTGCGTATGTAGACTCTATGCCTTTTCTGTATTTGTTTCATGCATGTACACAATGTACTGCTGATTCGTTTCCTTTTCAAAGCTGTTGGTTTTCAACACGGTTGGTGCTTTATTTCTATGTCAGCAGGTGGCACTGTTGTTTTTCAGTGAATTTAGGATTATAGACCACAAACCGGCTAGGATCTTCTGTTTATGATTTTACTAAACCCAAATCAGATGCTGCTTTTTTTAAACCCCCCAAATGCTCAGTATTGGATACTAAACTCCTGGATTAGAAGGGAACTACTTTCTATGTTTGTAATGGCCAACTCCCGAGTATGGCTATCTTAAGTGCTTTGAGTGGAGGGATGGACCTTCTGATGTCAAAGTCATTATTCTAATGGACATGCAGTTGTGTATATTTTGTTTCTGAAATTCCAAGTTCTGCTACCTTTATTATATATAAAACAATATATGACTACAACATGGGATGACTTTTCATTAAGCTTTTGGGACTATTCAGTAAAAGGGAAGATACTGTACAAATTACCCTTGACTCCATTGTTCACATCTACAGAGTTGAACTTGGGGGACTTCCTCTACTTCGATAGACACCTAAACATGGGACCGAATTGCCCACTCTCTGACTTTGATCACCCACATGGTCTTTTGGCTCTTCATGCATCTTGCTGAATTTGTAAAACAATTGGAAGTTGTGTGTTTTGTGGCTCTGGGTATATTCTGGAATAAAGTTTGTATTTTTCTAATTAACACCTCTGTTTTTTTCTCCGCACAGAAAAATGTTTTAGAGCTCTGCGTAGTATTAATTCTGCCTGCACTCAAGGTGGCAATAAGTGATCAGCAGCTCTGAGTAGTAATTGATGTACGAAAGGGTAGATCATTAACATACATAAGCTTGTAGACCAAGCCCTGGGAATGCTCACTGTTCGTGCGCTTAAATGCATTTAAGCAAAAAGAGAAACTGTTTATCTAAAAAGGCATTGAATAATCCTTTGGCTATACTTTTGCCTATTTTAATTCTGATAAAAGAACAGCACAAGGAAAATTAGTTGCTTGAATTGTACATTTTTTGTTTTGTTTTGTTTGTTTGTTTTTAATTCTCCGCTTTATTCCTTTACTGTTAGTTTTTTTTCCAAGCCAGAATCACAAATGGATGCTGTCTTAATTTAGACCTGAACTTTTTGGTACATAAAATATTAAGTGTGTTCTGCAGTAAACATGAATTTCCGTCCTATAGCGACAAGTGGTCTGTTTAATTCTGTGTAGTGTCTGTTTTTCATATTTGTGTAATCAATTTATTCATCCTTTCTCTGTACTTATCAGTTTAAACGTTCTCGTGACATCTTATGTAGCTTTACTGGCATCAGGAAAGATGGCATCAATATTTCTGAGCCATGTATTTTAGAAGTGGTTGCATATACTTCATCCTAGAACTGATTTCATATACTTGGGAAGTCATTTCAACTTCTGCTTCTCTTCCTCAGAGACATATTTTTGTCTCCGTGTTCTGCAAACATCATTGTAGCTGATCAGTGATCAATCATACATGGATTTTGCTGAAAGGATGGAATTTTTTAAGTGCATTTTTTTTTCTTTTCTCATCTCCCAATTCACAGGCCTTTCCTCAAAAGGGTAGAATTAAGGCTATGCTCCAGTTCACATTTCAGAAAGCTCACATTTGTGTGAAAGGTTGTGATTGTAGTTACTGTGCTTTTTTTTAATGCTTCACATTTACAGATAGCTAAAAATCATATCTACAAAGGGAAGAGTACTGTTTAGGTTTTATAGCTTAACCACCAACTATTTCGAATGTTAACTTTGGGGGCACCTGGGTGGCTTGGTGAGTTCAGCTTTCCCCTCAGGTCATGACCCCAGGGTCCTGGGACCGAGTCCTGCTTCAGCTCCCTGCCCGGTGTGGAGTCTGCTGCTCCCTCCGCCCTGCTGCTCTCCCAGCCGTGCCCTCTCCCTCCCTCTCTCGAGTAAAATAGATAAAATCTTTAAAAAAATAAAATGTTAACTTTGATAATATTTATACTTTTAAGACAGTGCATTCACTTTCCTTCTGTTTTGGGTATCTTTAAATTGCACTAGTAGGACTGGAAATGGATCCTCTTTTGAAATGAAAAATAGAAGTAGTCTGTTGTGTGCTTTCATCAATGAGCTTTACATTCTTTGCTGCGATATTTCTAACATACAGGATAATCCCTTAAATCAAAAATCGTTTCCTCCTTGCCACCCAGCTTAGAGTTTTGGTTTAGGATGTGTTGTTCCTGTTTTGTTTTCTACTGGTGAGAATGGATTTATGCTGCACCCTCCACACTCCCTCTTCCTTAGGTGCTGGAATTGACCAGGGGAAGCCTAAGAGCGTGTGGGTTTTGTTTTACATTGTGGAGTAAACGGTGAGGGTCTAGGAGCCCTAGAGCTGATTGACCCTGGGCTCGAACTTGCCACTGACACTTAGTCTTCGCAGCAGAGTTGCTTTTTTCCACCTGAGCACAGACCTCACAGCCATAAGACCAGTGACCTGAGACATTCTACAGCAAAAATACATGATTTGGAACAGTATAAATTCAGTGACATAATATCATAGTCTTCAGTACATTTTATAAAAATTGCTTTACCTGTAGTTGAATATTTTCAAATCATTGCATCAATGGATGGAAGTAACAAACAGATTAGAAGGAAAACCATTAAGTTTAAGTCTCAGGCTGAGTATAATGTAATTAACAGTGAAAATGATAAAATATCACCTAGTGTGAGTCTCATGCATCTCAATATTTGGAAGTATTCAGACTGTATACTCTGTTTTCACCTAACTTGGATGTTTTTAATTTCATATTAGGTGATTATGACCTGATTAAAAAAAAAAAAGAAACCTAGGTCTCTTAAAAATACCTTGTAAGCCTTTTAGAAGCATTTCATTTAATTAATTTGTAAGATCCTATTTTCTGATTCAACAGATTTCAATCTGAAAATATGTATTTTGAATAATTCAAGAATTTTAGTTTTATGGGTTTCTTACAGCTCCTTGCAGACAGTTCTCTCAGTTTTGTGTTTTCTAATAATGTCATATAGTCCTAAAATCGTTAAAAAAAATTTTTTTTTTTTTTAGTATAATACAATTTTTGCTTTAAGAAGACTTATGGAAATGCAAAATAGCAGTTATTTCTGGGGAGTAAAGTGATCTCGTGCCACTGCTGTTCCCCTCTGAATCCCCATATATACACACATATGTGGATATTTGGGTTCTTTTCAAATTTTAGGCATAAGAAAGTAGGTATATGTATTTTACTGTAATAATGCAAAATGTCCCAACTTTGTGCTTGTTCCTTGTGGATGCTGTCTCTCTCTTGGCACAACACCCTCCTTACAAACTTTCACACTGTGTGGTGCCTGGTGCTATGTGATTTCCAGAAATCTGGCATAAGAATTGGTCCTTGTTTGCGTTTTCTGACTGCAGTGGAGCTGTTAATAAAGAGATTGATGATAAAGTTGTTGAAAAGAGACAGTTGGGCAGAACTGCTCCCCATGAGTGACAGAGGGCATGATCTGCCTTCACAGCCAAGAAAGCCGCCCCCAGCAGAGAACCGACCGTGCCTGGACGCTGTGCCAAGACTATTAGAAGGAGCTGTACCGCACTTTCAGACTATTGCATCCCTTCGCTTTAGACTTGCTTCCCATTCCCATTTTTATCCTTAAGTTCGTGGAATGAACGCTCAGGACGTATTATTTGCAAACAGGACACACACTTCCCCAACTGTACAGTAATTATTCTTGCAGATTCTTAAAAACACTCACAATGCATCCTAATTTAGTAAAATTAAGTTTTATTTAGCAAATATGACTACAGTTTTTATAGAAAGCCTGCTTTTCTAGACGGCAGCCTCAAAATCTTGAGTTAAGTTTGATAATCTCAAGAAGCATTGGCTAAAGTAAGTATTGGTTTACGGGTTGTTCAGTCATAATTACTATAATTGTGTGTATTTTTTTTACCTGTCACTGCTAGAAGCTTAGGCTGTAGGCATTCAGTTAAGCTGTTCTCTGTGTGGTCTCCTTGATGGTCCCCTAGAATTTTTGACAGTCTAATACTGATTTTAAAGATAGAGATTTTGCCTAAATGTTTTTAACTGCCCTAGGTTATATGAGAATTATGTTATTGGTCAGGTGTCTGTTAAGGACACTACTGTATCATTGTGGTTTTTGTCTTGTAAAGTGACCCAGATGTGGATACGTCAGTTTCTTGTCGATGAAAATTCTTGTGTAATTTTGCAAGTATGATTTTTGCCGTCTGCCAAAACTGTTGGGTGGATGTATACACACAACACACACCCCACACACGCGCGTACACACACACACACACGCGCGTACACACACACACACACGTGCGTACACACACACGTATATTTCACAACTTTTTTTTTTTTTAACTTTAAAAATATGTTCATAAGATCTCAAAGTTAGAAGGAACCTAAGGAAGCATCTAGTTCATTATTACCCATAACAGCCTCAACCATTGCCATTGAGGGGGGAGTCCAGATTTCATCATTTCCATTGCTAGGCCATATTTAAAATTATAGATTGGGCTCAAGGTGATTTCCTTCATTCCCAGTAGTCTTACTGTTCCTTTTAGAAGCAAGTTCTGACCAATCTCTACTTCCTTTAACATGAAACCTTTAGAACAGATTGCTGAGTTTTCACTGGTGGTTTTTCTTCCCCTCAAGTAAAATCATATGCTGGCAGGTGTTTTATGACCAGTGCATTAAGACTGTGAAGCCAGACCAGACCAGAGGACGTTAGCATATCACTTGTTCCTCAAACTTTGAATAGTGGTGAGCTAACCCTTCATGTACATTCTCCAGCAGCTGGACAGCTGGACAACTAGCTCAAACTCCTACTTGTGAGTATATCATAATCAGGACAAGTCCTACAAGTGAAGTAGTACTTCTGGGAGTAATGGGGCAACTTGTCCTTAGGGTTATATCAGATTCTTTTTAGTAGACATTCTTGAGGTTAATGTTAAGCATGAGCTGTTGCTAAGCTTGGGATGCACTGATACAGGGATAAAGAGCTTGGGTATACACCAGTACTGTACAGTAGCTAAATAAGCTTAAGTAATTTGTCAAAGATCATGTAATTTTTCTCCATGTCTGTCTGACTTTAAAGGATTCCCCCCTCCCTCCCCCGCCATTCTACATTGTTCTCGACTTACCTTTGATTTAGGAGGAAATAAAAGAGAACATTTGCAGGACTGTGGTATAGTGAGCCTTCTTGGTGTCCTTGAATTGTATAGCATATTTCACAAACTATTTTCTGTGGCCAGGTTGGTGGTTAGTCCTCTGGACCTCCCAAGAAGTTTTATTGGACAGACTCCCAGGTTGGTTTCCCAGAGTTGGTTCGGTTCTGTCAGACCTGTAAACGAATCCTTAACAAAGTAGACTTGGATGCTGTGAAGGGTGGGAGAAAGATGAGCTCTAAGGTCTCCCGGTATTTTTCCATCAGTTCCCTCTTGCCCTTGTACTCTTAATAAAGAGTTTTAGATTTGGCTATTGTTAAGCAAATAGGCTATAGGAATGCACGAAAATTCTCCATTTCCAGAAAGGTTTGAAATGGCTTAGACTTGAAAAGGCTAAGAATGAAATTAAAAAAAAAAAAAACACAAAAAACTCTTTTAAAGTATAGTTGACACAATGTTGCATTAGTTTCAGATGTACAACATAGTGATTCAATTTCTGTGACTTAATGCCCTCACCACCAATGTAAGTACCATCTGTCATCATGCAGTCCCGTCCCATGTCCTTGACTGTATCCTTGTGCTCTACCTTTTATTCTGTGACACTCGTTTCATAACTGCAAGCCTGCACCTCCCACTCCCTTTCACTCATTTTGCTCATCTCCCTCACTTTGGCAATCATTAGTTCACTTTCTGTATTTATAGGTCTGATTCTGCTTTTTGTTTACTCATCTGTTTTTAGATTCCGCATATGTATGAAATCATGGGGTGTTTGTCCTTCCCTGACTGACTTCTCAGCGTAATACCCTCCGGGTCCATCCATATCATCACAAATATCAAGATCTCACCCTTTTACATGGCTGTGTAATATTCCAGTGTCTGCACATCTTAGTGACCTTAAAAAGGGTAATGCATTTGGGATAAAGGGGGAAATAAATGTTGTACAGTAAAGTGAGGCCAGAAACCTAGAGAAAGTAATACCGCCCTCCCGCCCTCCCCTTGTTTATTCAACAAGTATTTTCAAATTCTGTGTCTATACTTGTCTGGTTGCTGGCTTCATACAATTTACATTCCAATGGAAGTTAATTTTTTTTAACCTTTTTGTTAGTAATGGCTGGTTGCTAAACCACAGAAATTATGAAAACTTTATTTAGAATTATTAGGGAATTCTTGTTTGTAATTTTTGGTCACCACGCAAGATTGTAACATCTAAAGCAATGGAGTTTGCATTAATGAAGGATTATAGAAGCATTTAAGGGGCTCTGACTTGTGTGGTGTTTTACTTGAAACCTGCCATATTGGTTACCATGGGGAAAAGATGGGAAGGAGAATCCCATCTGCGTGTTCGAGGCGTGAACAGACACAAGCCAACTGGAAGGTTAGGGCCCTATGGAGAATAAGAGATGAGGTCTAGGCTTTTTGCTCAGTGAAAGGCTTGAGCTGCCGCTTCAGGGGGGAGGTGGCATTGTGGTAGGGATGCCTCGTCCCTAGTGTAAGAATTCCATAGGATACTGGGTCTGTGTCAGGCTTGGCACATGCTAGAAATGGTATTTAGCAAAATTGCCCATTAAGCCATCCATCTTGACTGCCATTTTATCACATTAGCTAATTCGAAACATTCAGCAAACACCTTTTCTGCGTGGCAGTGGGAGGAATGCTTGTTTTTGCGTCAGAGCTGCATTCAGACCTAGCTTTCAGCATTTCAGCCTTCACCCTGGAAAGCTCATCAGCCTTAAAGTCTTGACTAACAATTTTGGTTCTTGGTTGTGTTAGCCAAAATGGTCTATGGCGATTTGGGCTTTGGTCCAAGCTAGGATTTAGGAACTCCAACATTGGAAAGAGGTTGTGTTTTAGAATCCGCTAGTTTAAAGTTTGTATCAGATCACCTTGGTGAATTTTGTTTGTAAGTAATTATTTTAGCCAATTACTGTCACCAGTTTCTTCAAATTCTATATCCATGTAGTTGGTGTAGGTAGCCTAGCACTGAAGATTCCTAGGTAATAGTGGGAGGGGAAAACCCCAAAACTCTGGTAAGCAATATTTTTCTGGTTAATAGGTTGGATATCGCCAAACCTTGGCCTTTAGGTTTAATTTTAGACTCCACTTTGCATCGAGTCTTGAGTCTTAGGCTTCTGAGGCCACCCCTGGTGTGTGTGATGCTTAATTAGCACTAAGAAGTGAAGCTGGTCCAGTGATTAGAGGAAAAAACCCCGGTTGCAGGAAGGACAAATCCTATCTTTATGTCCACCAGGGCCTGGTGATCATGGGCAAGTTGTTGAACACTGAGATTCTGAGTAAAAATGTAAATAAACGTTATTTATTTTTTAAATCATTGGTTCAGCTTTTATTTTTTCATTTTTAAAATTTTGTTATGTGCATAGAAATATTTATGAGTCTCAACAAATTTATATTAAAATATATATACTCAGAGAGTCACTACTCCAATTCTGCCTTATTTGCTGTTCCCAATCAGGAACCACTTGTATTTTTTTCAGTTTTATATTTCATTTTTATTTTATTTAACTTTCTAATTTTTTTTTAAAGATTTTATGTATTTATTTGACAGAGAGAGAGGGCACAAGCAGGGGGTGGGAGTGGCAGGCAGAGGGAGAAGCAGACTCCCCGCAGAGCAGGGAGCTGGATGTGGGGCTCGATCCCAGGACCCCGAGATCATGACCTGAGCTGAAGTCAGATGCTTCACCGACTGAGCCACCCAGGCGCCCCTAACTTTCTAATTTTTTTAAAAAGTCCAGTGTAGTTAACATACAGTGTTATATTAGTTTCAGGTGTACAGTATGGTGATTCCATGCTTCCATATATTACGTAGTGCTCATCATAGTGTGCTCCTAAACCCCTTCACCTGTTTTACCTGTCTCCCCACGAAACTCCCCTCTGGCAACCATCAGTTTGGTCTCTACAGTTAAGAATCTGTTTTTTCTTTTGTCTCTTTTTGTCCTTTGTTCCTTAAATTCCACATATGAGTGAGATCATATGGTATTTATCTTTCTCGGACTTACCTTACTTAACCTTATGCTCTGTAAGTCCATCCGTGTTGTCACAAATGGCAGGATTTCATTTCTTTTTCATGGCTGAGTAATACTGTGTGTGTGTGTGTGTGTGTCTCGCATCTTCTTTATGCATTCGTCTATCGATGGACTGCTTCCATAATTTGGCTATTGTAAATAACGCTGCAATAAACGTGAGGTCGCATATATCTTTCTGAATTAGTGTTTTTGTATTCTTTGGGTAAATACCCAGTAGTGGAAATGCTGGCTCATACAGTAATTGTATTTTTAATATTTTGAGGAAGCACACTCTGTCTTCCGCAGTGGCTGTACCAGCTTGCATTCCCACCCACGGTGCACGCGTGTTCCTTTTCCTCCACATCCTCACCAACACTTGTTATTTCTTGTGCTTTTGATTTTAGCCATTCTGACAGGTGTGAGGTGATATCTCATTGTGGTTTTGATTTGCATTTCCCTGATGATGAGTGATGTTGAGCATCTTTTCATGTGGCCGTTGGCCATCCGGATGTCTGCTTTGGAAAAACATCTTGGATTTTTTGTTTTTTGGGTGTTGAGTTGTATCCATTCTTTATATATATTGGATAGTAAGTCTATTAGATATGTCATTTGCCAATATCTTCTCCCATTCAGTAGATCGTCTTTTAGTTTCGTTGAGTGTTTTCTTTGCGCGCAGAAGCTTTTTATTTTGATGTAGTTCCAATAGTTTATTTTTGCTTTTGTTCCCCTTCAGGAAACCTCTAGAAAAATGTTGCTGTGGCCAATGTCAGAGAAATTACTGCTTGTGCTCTGTTCCAGGATTTTTATGATTTCAGGTCGCACACTTAGGTCTTTAATCCATTTCGAGTTTATTTCTGTGCGTGGTGTAAGAAAGCGGTCCAGTTTCATTCTTCTGCATGTGGCTGTCCAGTTTGCCCAGCACCACTTGTTGCAGAGACTTTTCTCCATGGGCAGATTAATTGACCATATAATCATGGGTTTATTTCTGGGTTTTCTGTTCTGTTCCTTTGAAGCATGTGTGTGTTTTTGTGCCCGTGCCAGACTGTTTTGATCACTACAGCTTTGTAGTGTAACTTGAATTCCGGGGTTGTGATGCCTCCAGTTTTTGTTCGTTTCCAAGATCGCTTTGGCTATGCAGGGTCTTCTGTGGTTCCATACAAATTCTAGGATTCTTTATTTCTTTGTTTCTTATTGGAATTTTATGTAGATTAGCAATTAAGCAATGTGTAAAGAGAATCATAGAGTTTTCTTTCTTAAGTGCTAGGTGAAACCACGATTAGCGTGTGGCACACCTTGCCGATGGCAACACAGTACATCGGAACCCGAACCTGCTTTACTCCAAAACGTAATCCTGAAGTATCACCTTGTGTTTTCCTACTCTGCACTGTTGCTTTTTAGTATTTCTCTTTGGAAATCAGCACTGAAAAGGCCAGGGTTGTTCACTCTTTTTTTGTGTAGGCCTCTGGTTTGAGGAGAGCTCAAAGTCCTTTCTGTCATTCGGATGCCCTCGAGGCTGGCCTGGTGCAGGTGAGGAGGGGCAGAGACCACGAGGCCCCCCGGGGGGGGGGGTATGAGTAGGGTATGAGTAGGGGGAAGGTTCCGGGTTTGGCTAGTTCACACCCAATTCACCTAACAATTAGTTTGCCTAAAATTTGAATGTTTAAAATATGTTAATTTTTCATATCGGCTAGGATACTTACTTTCGTATAAATCGTTTTCTTTTTAAACCAATAAAGACAGGAGTACCTAGAACAAAAGATTAAAACGTTTAGACTCATCAGTAGAGCAAATGGAAGTATCAATACTAATAGTGTGTAGGGTTCTCAGGAGGGCCTAGAAGTACCTCATCTAAGCCGAAGGTATTTGAGAAAAAAAGTCATATTGAAAACACAAAATTAAGGAAGAAGTCCCCTTAGAGGGATTAGATAAAAACAGTAGTTAATGTTTAAAAAAAAAAGAAAAGGTAAAAATAGAAATCATTATCTAAAAATGAATTTTTTGTGCCCGGGCTTTGTCCATTGTTGTGTATAAAATGTGGTAAATGCTGTCCGCAGAGCGGATTGCGGGTGAACATGTCATGTCGCAAATTCATTACTAGGTGAAGTGGATTTTAGGCAAATTTGATGCTATCTAGAATTTGTTAATGTTTTTTTTTTCTGATCATAATTGGAATATCTGCAATCCTCGAAAAGCAAAAGAAAGTAGAAAGAAGAAAGTAAAAATCATCCATAATCCTACCTCTCAGAGTTAGTTTTTTAAATCTCTTACATATTTTCTTTCTTTTAGAGACTTTTTTTTTAACCTAGTCGAGCTCATACCAGGTAAGCAGTGTAATGCGCTCAGCATCTCCCGTCCGCGCAGTCATGCCTGTTGGGCAGGCGGAGTGCAGGATCCGGGCACGGGCGCGCAGGGCATCCCGCGGAGCCGCCCTTTGGAGTGTGGCCTTACGGACTGCAGACACGTGGTGGTGTCTGGACCCAGGGGGTGGCGGAGAGGGGGCCAGGCGGTGCAGCGGTCGGGGCTCCGGAATTCTTCGCGGGAAGACTGGCTTCCGGCCGAGACGAATGCCCCTGTCAGACGGTGGGAGAAAGCAAGTTCAGAAAGTCTTCTTAGCCAGCTCTTCCCTCGCAGCCCCTCCCCGCCTGGTCTTCGCCGGGCAGTGAGGGCGTCCTCGTGGGCGCGGTTCTGCTTCCCGGGAGGATTCATTCCTCGGGCGACTGGTCACCGGCCCGCTGTGCCCTGGGTGCGGCGACAGGAGGGACCCCGGCCAGCAGGGACTCTGCCGGGACCCACTGGATGTCCAGTGACGTCACACTTCGCCGCTTTGTAGGTAGAACCTGTCGGGTCCCAAAGGCCTGGCCCTCTTTTGCTCAGCAGTTCTGTAGAGGCCCCGGGACCTGAGTCACGCGGCAGGAGAAACGGGCACGAGTCCTTGTGCTGTGACAGCCTGCCCTCCACAGGGAGCGGGGCGGCAGACATGAGGGGCGCGTCAGTGCAAGGCTCCGAAGGACGATGCCGAGGTGCTCCGAAGGGACAGGGGCGTCCAGAGAGCGGCGGCGTCAGCCGGCTGCAGACAGGGGTGCAGCGTGTTTCTGCAGTCGCGTCTCTGCAGTCGCAGGGAGCTCGGTGGCCGCAGAGGAACGGGAAGGTGCCGGAGTTCGGGGAGCTCAGGGAATGAGGAGGGTGGGGTAGAGAGAGGCAAAGGCCCCAGTGTGTCCCAGTGTGACAACAGAGGCCCAGAAAGGCCGAGGGAGCTCCTGGTGGCCTTGGGGAGCACGGAGGAAAGGAGGCGCGTGTGCGTGGGAAGCTGGCGGTGACGGTGGAGCGCAGGGCCCGGGCTCAGGCGGGACGGCACGGCGGGCCGAGGGTCACCGGCAGAGGTCTGGAGCGTTACCTGGAGGGTCTTGAGAGTCATGAAACATTTCAATACGACCAAGACATGGCCCCAACTCTTAGCAAGGCTGTGACCTAAGAGGGGGAGAAAAAGGAGCACAAATGAATTGACAGGTGGCGGGGAGGGGGTTTCAATCCCTCTCGGGCCAGTACCTGATCCTGCCTCCAAATTGCTTGCCACGTGCCTGTGCTGTGCTTAGGGTCCACGGGTGGCCAAGGGACCAGCCCTGCTGGGACACCGGGGAGCCTGTCACTGCCGTGTCCTCCCTTGCGCTCCTCATTTCCCCCAGATCCGGTTTCCAGCCCTTGAGCTGGCTCCTTGCTCAGCTCCTGGAGCTTTCAGTACCCTCGGCTTCTCCCGGATCCGGGTGCCTGGAGACGCCCAGTGGGGTGATAGGGAGTAACACTGATCTTGTGAGCGCCGGGCTTGCACTAAGTGCTCTGCAAACCCCCCCCCCCCAGGTCCTTCGACAGCCCCTCGAAGGTGGGCATCACAGATCCCGCGGTCCGTTCCGCGAGCTCGGCCCTGCCGGAACAGGCCCGAGGGTGCCCTTCACCTCCTGCAGGACCCAGATCGAGCTCCTTTCTGGAGCCGGAGGCCGTTCCCCTCTGCCGCCCGGGTTCCCCTGTCCTCCGGGTCGTCCGGACTTACCTGCCAGCTCCAGACAGGCCAGGCCGTGTCGCGCCTCCGAGCCTCTGCACTGGCTTGCGCCGCCCTCTCCCTGGCACTCCTGCGGCGCCCCTCCGCGTTCCTGCAGCTCTGTGTCCTGCCTCGGCATACCCCTGCCCTTGGAGCCCCCATCGGTCCCCACTGGCCCCCGGGCCTGCACACGGTGAAGAAGACCCAGGGCCAAGGCTCTGGTATCTCCCTTGATCAAGAGTTCAGTTTTAAAGCCTTGCTGGCGCTCGCCCCAGGTGCGTCTTTTGCAGAGGCTGAGATGAGGAAGAAAAGCCAGTCTGCGGGGACCACCCCGCCCCCTTTAACTGCTGAATGGAGAGGCCGGGCCGGTGCGGGGTGGGGTTGCTTTCCCTGCAGCCACCAGCGAAGCTCCTTTCCAGGAAAGCCGGCCATCCCCCTGTGGGAAGGGCCGGGGAGTCCGGGAGTCGGGCTGCCCGTCTGCCAGGGCCGCGGTCACCGGTCACCGGGAGGCAGTGGGTGCTGCCTCTCTGCCCCGAACCCGCCCCCGCCAGGTCTCCTGGGCGGCCACTCTCTCCACGCCTCTGCTGGGCTAGCTGCAAGAGTGGAGGGGCTAATGGAGTTTATATAGCTTCCCCTGTATATATTTAGAGATAAGAAGTTCATTTAGGGATTAGGGGCTGCTTCTTGTCTATGCATCATTAAGCATACCACATCTGCTACTGAGCTAGCAATCAGCAGAATATTGAGAAAAGTTATAAAGAAATCTTTGCGACACTTCATTTCCATTCCCAGCTCCCTGAGTCCTGGCTCAGACTTCGGCGAGGGAGCCTCAGGGAGGCCGTGGAGCCGGGGCTCCAGGAGCCAGACTCAGGACCAGGCGCTGGATTCCCAGAAGCGATTCGCTGGGCTGGGACCCGCCGCCCCCCGCGTGCACACGCGCCTGTGGGCATGGAGCGGAGTGTGGACGGTGGCAGGGAGACGACCTCGGACAGAGCTCCACGTGCCTTTTCCCGTGGAGGCCCCGCTGGAAGGGCAGGTGGCCTGGTCCAAAGCGGAGGGGCCCTCGGAGGTCCCGAGCACTGCTCCATTCCTCTGGGTGACCCTTTCCCCTCTGCGGTCCTCGGTCTCCTTATCTGCGAAATGGGCATTCGGCTGCTGCTGCTCCCGCGGGTGCTCTGGGGTCCGGCTGCTGCCCTGCCCAGCAAGTACTCTGGCCTTGGCCGCCCCGGTGGGTGGCAGGGGGATGCTAGCCGGCGCGCTGGTCCTGGGCAGAGCAGAAGCACCGGCCCGGGGTCTGGAGGCACCGAGCTGGGAACCGGGGACAGCAGGTGGGTGTCCAGCCTCCCCGGCTCGTTCAGCAGGCCCGGAGAACTGAGTCGCCTCACCCCCATTCCTTGGGGACCCCGGGTCAGCCTGGCCTGTTTGGCCCCGGGGCGGGCGGAGTGGTGGCCCGGCCGCCAGCGTGACATGCGGCGCGTTAAACTGCAGGTGTCACTGTTAGCCCTGCCATGGGGGCTCGGCTCTCCGGCCCCAGGGCGGCCACAAAGGCACCTGCGCGCTCCCGGCCCGCGGGCTCCGCCACCAGCGGCTCGGCCAGGGGCCCCGGAGCGCGGCGCCCGCTCCTGCCGCCGCCCCTTGAGCCGCAGCCCCGGGGAAGTGGAGCATCCCCCCCACCCCAGGCCGCAGCGCGCGCGCGGAACTCTGGGGAAGGCGCCCCCCGCGGGGCTCGTGGGGTCCGCCTCGGCCTTGGCCTCGCCGACCTCGGGGGCAAGAGGGGCGGAAACGGGCCGGGAGGCCGTCCGGGCGGGGGCGGCATGCAGCCGTGTCCACGCGGTCAGGGCGCCTGGAGGCCTTGGGGACCCGGGGCCCGGGCTGGGCGGGGACCCTGAGCTGCAGAGACCGAGTGCGTTGCCCTTTATCGAGCAGCCAGCAAGGGAGGAGACGCGGGAGTAAAGAGGGGTGCCTTCCCCCACCCCGTTCCTGGTACCTCGGGTCCCGCGTCCCCCTCACACGCCGCCAGCAACTTCGCGCTTCAGGCTGTGGGAGGCCCCTTCTGAAAAGTCCGTTTTTCAGAAATGACCGGGCGGCCGCTGTTTTTCAGGGCACTCACCCCAGAAACCACACGCTGTGCGCTGCGCTGGCCGGGGGCCTGCCAACGGCCGGCGCGCACCCCGGACACCCCGGACACAGCTCCCTGCCCGGGGCAGGTGCCCGCAGATGCCCGGGGGAGCCCGCCCGCTGGGTCTGGTTGAGCCCCCACATGCCCTTCCCCGCTGGGTGTGCCCCTTTTTAATTCTGCATTTCATCCCGGACACACAGACACCTCCTGGAGCCCGGTTTTAGGGGGCGTCGATCTGGAAGCTGGGGGGCCCTCCCCCCAGGTCCAGTGGCTGCGGGAGAAGAAGCTGCCCCGCTCCCGGCTCCTTTCTCTTAATTTCTGTTTTAAAGACAACATAGAAAGAAGGGCGCGTGTGTTGCTGTTGGTGGGGAGTGAGGATGCGGAATATTTCCAGGCCTTAAAAAACGAACAAAAATAAATTTTTGAATAAGAATGGTCCATGTACTGTGACCGCAGGGCAAATGCAAATCTCTGTTTTCAAACACAGACTCGTGAATTCTTATTATGAGTTCGTGACTGCGCCTCCAAGCAGGACATTACATATTCATCAGTGAGGCTCCTCGGCCCCCACGTCAGGTGTGGCCTTCCCAGCACCCATGTCCCTTTAATCACGGGGTGGGGGGAGGAGGAGAGAAAGAAGGAGAAAACAAGGAAACCCATGACCGGCCGCATTCGGTCTGTTTCCTTCAGTTCCTAAAGTGTTAAGGGAATAGGAGATAAAAAGATGCGTGCAGAAAAAAGAAGCAGCCACAGCGATCCTCCACAAAGATCTTTTTAGTGTCAACTTAAATGTACACAAATAGCGGATGATGATCTCTTTTATTGGACTAACATTTATCCAGTAATATCCACACACTTTTAAAACCATTGAGGCCCCCTCTTCAGGTGTTCATTTGAATAGAAATAGCTGAATGAGTGTTTTTATAATTGATCCCCTGAGAACTGAATGTCTAGTGCTGCATAACCAACATTTTCCCATTGCTGGGGTTTTTTTTTTCCCCCCAAATTGCCACTCTGCAAAATTAGGATTTTGTACAGTTTTGATAAGAGAATTAACCTCCCACGTGCCAAACTCCCCGAGTGTGAGAGGCTCCCCGGGAGTCGGCCTGTGCCAGGTCAGCTCCGCCGTCGGCTTATTTCTAGGGGCTTCGCTGCCTCTTGGTTCCAGGGAGAAAATTCTCCCCATCATGGTGGGAGGTGGGTTTGATGGAGGCTCCAGGGCCCTGAATGCCCGCTTCTTCCTTTCCCCCTTTGCATGCAGCAGGGCGGGCCTTGCCCTCCCCAGCAGCTCCGGATGGATGGCCCACACTGGCCTGGGGCTGCTGAGAGCCCCGGACGTTGGCAGGAGAAGAGAAGACTTCGCTCTCCTTCCGGTGCTTTCTCCGAGTGCTGCCAAGTACTTTTAATGTTCCGCTAGTTTGGGGCTTATGATCATAATATATGTTCGCTGCAGAAAATTTGAAAACTACATAGAAACATAAAGTTGAAAACAAATATCACCCCAATTCCACCACCCGGAGTGGGACATCGTTGGATTTCCTGCCAGTCTTTCTTTCTACGGGGGCGTACTAAGTATATGTCTATGAAATTCGGATCCTGCTGTACCCACAGTTTCGTCCCCTTTTTCCCCTTTGAGCGGAGCGTTACGGAGCAGTCCCTGCGTCTTTCCGCACGTTCTCAGCATCAGTGTGGCTGTCGCGCACGGCCCTCCGATGGCTCCGCTGAATGAATTTAATTGCTCCTACGGATGGACAGCGAGGTGAGAGTTTTTTTTTTTGACCACGTACAAAAGATGTGTCCCTGGCCCTCCCCAGGGAGGCTGATTTAAACCAGAGCAAGGAAGCGATTTAGGAAAAAATTTCCCTTTGGGGCCCTGAAGGGATAGAAAAGGCAGATCCTTCCCCTCAGCAGTCCAGGGTTTCCTCGGTAAGACACACCCCCGGTGACTGGAGCGGGTGACAGTGGCCAGGATGCCTGTGAGCAGAGCCTCGAGTCCCCATCCCTCCTGGGCCTCACGTGTCCCTTCCGGCTGAGTCAAGTTGCCATCAGTCCTGGACCCCATAGGCTGCTTTCAGCTGGGGAACAAAACCCCGGCTCAGCCGGCTTCAAAGGCAAGGACGCGGACTTGGTCCCATGACAGATTCCCCGAGGTGGCAGCTGCTGGGCGGCCGATTCAGCCCCTGTGCAATACCGCCAAAGGACCCACGGTTTTCTCCGGCCCCCCTCAGCTCGGCGGCTCCGCCCAGCCTGCCGCCCGCCAGTCCAGGCAGGCGTGTCATCCCGAAACGGGGAAGGCCAAAGGTGGGAAAGGGACTGTTGCTTCAAATGGGATTTTTTTGGCGGGGGGGGGGGGGATCAGCAAGGACATCCTTTTCCAGAAGCCCAGGCCTCTTTCCCTGTCTGGCTTCCCTCGCCTCTCATTGGCTACAACCACATGCCCATGCCAAGGCCAAGGCTGACGGCTACCTGAGAAGGGGTGAGGGGCACTGGGGGAGCCTTGGGATGTGCACTTTGCCCTTCTGGGTGTAGAATCTGGAGCCCCTGCACCCCAGCCTCCCCAGGCCTCTCTAGCCCGCGGGCATTGACGTCATCAAGCTGCAGGTTCACTCAGAACCCGAGGCAGCCTCACCAAGTGACCAGACTCTTAACTGTCCCGGCCTCAGTGGTTGGTGGGGGCACTTGGGATCCCGGAGTGCACCGTGAGACCTGGGGGTCTTCCCAAACTCCGGGGTGCTCCAGGAGCCCCCGTGGTGGCTCCGCTTGGCTAAACTCGTTGTTGTGGAACCCCTCCCCTGCCTTCTGTGCCCTGCTGCCCTACTGCGTGCTTCTGCCTTCTCAGGCCCATCCGTCCCACTTCTGGAAACGGAACATAAACTGTCCCATGGAGAATCCCTCCTCCACAGGCGGTCGTCTGGATTGAGAGAGGCCGACCTCATCCCAACCTTGGTGCCGTGACAGGTTCAGGGTCCTGGACAGCCAGTCATGGCATCACTGCAAACACCCTCCCCCCCAGCAGTCTGATCGGTTACTACGAGGATGGGCATGTGACCCAACACTGTTCCAATAAGTGTTGATCTCAGCATGTCAGCTGATCGGGGATCATGGGAAAGGAGTGTGCTTTCTTCCCCCTGACATCTCTAGGGTGTGAGCCCAGAGCTGGTGGTCCCCAACTCACTACCCCAGGGGAGAGTCTGCCTAACGAGGAAGCTGACATAGAAGAAAGCAGAGTTTGAAGATGGAGAGAGACTGGGTCCCGATGGCGTCTGTTGAGCCCCTAGATCCAGCCATGCCTGAAGCAGCACTACCCCTGAAATGACCATTTATGGAAGCCAATCATTTTTTCTTTTCACACGGACCAGATCGAGTTGGGTTTTTGTTGCAACTGAAAAGATTCTTGATTACAACACACCCCCAGTGGGTAGCTCTTCCAAAACCAGGATCCCACGGCCATGTTTTGATAACTTTCCCTGATCCTGGCAGCAGGCCAGGCCCTGGTGACCCTGACCTTGCCACTTCCTTTGGGTGCTAAAGCCTGAAGCCAGGTCAGATCCCTCCTGGGGCCACTTACTCCAGTCCAGGGAGCTTCTCTGCAGGGCAGCTGCTTGCCCTCAGAATGATCTGGTGTCTGCTTTTGAGAAGAAGTCAGACAGGAACAGGAAAGGCATTTCCCTCCCTCTCCACATTGACTCCTCCCTCTCTGCATTGACTCCTCCCTCTCTGCATTGACTCCTCCCTCTACCCAGGCTTTCACAACTCCAGGGATAGTTTCCTGATAATTCAGCTGAAAATTTCCGTGGCTCACTTTCTGCGTCTTTGAGCTGTCCCCTCTCTGCGTCTCTGAGCTGTCCCCTCGGGCTCCTCTAACTACGCGGCTCCTCCCTGAGGCCCGCGGTTGGAGCACATCTCTGGCCACGGCACTGTTCAGCCAAGCTTGGCACATTTCCTGTGTTCATCCTTCTTCATAAATCATATCTCCAGCCTGCCAATCACCGTGCACACATTTCAAGGGATGCTTGGCCATTTTCGTCGGCTACAGTGTTGAGAGGACTCGCTCCTTCTCTGCAGCAAGGGCCTTTCCCCGCAAAAAGGCTGCGTTCCCTGTGTCCAAATGCTCATGGGGCCAGAAAGGGAAGGGGTCGGGGAGGGGGTATGGGGAGCAGGCCTGGTGTCCCTTGTGGATAGTGGGGCGTGGCAGAATCGTGCCTGGGACCTGCCCAGAGGGGGTGGCCGCCTCTCAGGGCCTGCCAGGTGTCACCACATGGGAATCACGCTCCGCCCTGTAGAGGTTGTGATTTCTTGCGGAAAGGTGGACATCCATGTTTTTAGGTGAAATTTCCCGTTTGTCTGTTTTTTTTTTTAAACTGCTGGCAACAAAATAAAACAATTTAAATGCTGTGAAGACCAATTGTCTCTTAGACCACTCGTGTGTGGCTTCTGTCCCAGCAGATGAATCAAGCCACAGGACTGTCAGACCACAGGGCGCAGGGGGGCGAAGCGGACCGACACTGGGCTGGGGAGGGAAGGCCTGTGCTCTGGTCCCCACTCACCTGCTGTGGAACCTTGTGCACGTTATCTAGTCTCTAAACATTTCTAGCTGTGTATGTACATTTTCCTAACCTTCGAGACGGTCCTACAAGATGGATTTCGTTTTTCTCATTTTGCAGAAGAGAAAACCCAGCTCGGGTTGGTGAGGCATCCCCGCCAGAGGAGCTGGAAAGGGGCAGAGCCCGTGTTCCCGGGGCTGGGCTGTTAGGGTCACATCCCCGGTTCATGGCTGGAGCCCGGACCCATCTCCCGGGTGTCCAGGAGCCTGCCGTGTGGGTGAGGAAGAGCTTGGAAGGTCTTCAGTGGCTCAGGCTGGTTGCAGAATCCGGGACCTTCCAGGCTCATAGGTGGCTTTGTTTGCCGTGGACGTGACCTTGCCCTAGCCCTCCGCCTCCTCAGTACACTGTGTCCTCTAGTCCCATTTTCTTGCCGTGTTCTTGGTTCTGGGTCATGTTTCAAAGACCGTTGGCCCTGGGTTAGGATTTCATGATCTCAGAACAACTCCAAAAGGAGCATTGTGTGTGCACGGGTCCTCCCGTGAGCTCCCCTCTGCCCGTGACTGGGACTGTGGTGGCCTCGTCCTTCTTGTCTTCGTTCACCCGAGATAATGGCTTCTGAAATGAGGGAGGGAGATCTCGCACAGCTCGTAGGCAGCAGAGACAAGACCCCGCCCCAGGCCTGCGGGCTGTGAAGTCCTCTCCTTAGCACCGTGGAAGGCCCTTCTCCCTCTTTGGGAGGGACTTTGGGACCTCGAGCTCGGCCCGTCCCCTGGGAGGACGGTCTGCACTTATGCAGCACACTAGGACCCCCAGCTCTTCTTCTGCTCTGTGGGCACCTGCCCCGATGGGTTTGGAGCCTGGGTTCTTTGGCCCAGGTCCTGCTCTGTTCCCTCTGCTAGGAACAGGGAATGGTCACCCCCACGTTGAGGCGGCCGTGTGCTTGGTCCACACCATGCATTCACACGCACACCAATGAATACTGCTTCTCAGGACACGGGGCCTGGCTCTAGGCAGGCTTTGACCCCGTGGCTCCTCTCCAGGCCCCAGCAGGCCTGCCTACCATTCCAGCCCCAACCAGCATCCTCCTAGTGCCAGAGGGGGCCTCCTGTTTTCTCTTGGTCTGTGGGGCCCAAGCTGCAGAAACATGGATGCCTGGACTCCTCCCCGGGGCTCTCGGGCTGCTCCACACAGCAAGGGGGGCACGGGAAGAGCAGAGGGGCGGTGGGAGCCGTGGGGGAATCCACCACGTCCCAGAGCCAGAGGCAAGATAGCTTCATCACCCGTCTTCCTGCTCCAGACCAGCCTTGGACCCTGCAGCCCCTGCCCGGCGGGGCCAGTACCCAGCGGAGATGCGGAGGGACTCTGTCCAAGGTCGGGACCCTGACTGAGGCCCGGCTGTGGAGATGCGACCTCCCCTTCCCGCGCCCCCATAGCTGTGCAAACCGGACCTCACATTCCTGTCGCCTGGCCCCTGGTTTTTAGTTCAGTTCTCGGGACAGCTCACCCAATCCATCTGCCTTCGTAGCCTTATCCGGGAGCGTGGGGGCTCTCCTGTCACCGAGAACCGGGGAACACCCTTCTCTTGGTGTGCAAGGAGGCTCACCTCCGTGGGAATTCCCTCCTGTCTCAAGAGGATGGTCCTTTGCAAGAGGAATGTCGCTGTTTCGGGTCTGGGGAAATGGAGCAGAATTTGGGAGGGAAGGCGCTCAGCTGCTCCTGAAAAAAAATGGGAGGAAGAAAGTGTGGGTGCTCCTGGGAGGCGGGAAGGAGGCACCGGCCCCAAGCACAGATTGCGAGGGGGCTCCCCCAAATCTCAGTAATCAAGAGACATAGTATTTTAACGCCCTGTTTTAAAACTCAAAATTGCTGGAAAAAACCCACGATGAACAGAATATCAACATTTCAAAGACAGGATCAACCATGCAGAGCCCCATCGGTGCCTGAGGCAAAAGGAAAAATCAGTAAGAACGATTCTGTCTCTTCTTAAAATGTTGATTTTTGTTCGTCATGGATTGTTTTCCCAATACTTTTTGCATTAAAATACTACTTATGTTGATTTTGGGGGCACTCCCTTCAATTCTATGCCCAAGGAGAGTACTCCGTTTGCCTCGCCCTGATCCCAGCCCTGGGAGGACAGTGGTCCCCGGGCACAGGAGGCCTCGTAGGACTTCTAGCTCTTTCCCTGGGATCCCTTGCAGCCCCTGACTTGGGTAGAACCTCTCACTTAGACAAAGGCCTCACGTGATGAGTGTTTTCTTGTGGAAATTGAGGGAAGCACTGCTTTCGACATCTAGATAGATGCCAATAGAGCCAAGAGGGGTCATGTGAGATGGCCCAGGGACCAGGCAGATGGCGACACAGGTGGACGTGGCTCTTCCTCGGGCCGGGGCCTGGGGCCGAGCCCCCCCAATCTAGGGCGGGGTGGGCCGGCGGCTGACTTCCTGACACAGCGGTGAGGCCAGCTCCCCGGCTGTCCAAGGCGGAAACTGTCTTCATTCCTGCTGGGCACCGCTTCCCTCTGGCCACGGCCACCCCGGCTGACAGGGCCCCAAGAATCTCAGAAGCTCTTGGGGGCAAAAGGAGCACAATCTCCTTGACAGCAGAGGGCATCGGAGTCTGGTCACAGATCTCAAGCCAAAACTCATTTTTGCGGCTGGAGGGTTGTCCTTCTGGTTCGCCTCTGCTTTTCCAGGGGCTGCCGAATGCCCTGCCTGGGCAGCCTGCGTCCCCTCCCTCCCTGTGTCTGGGGCAGGCATTGCTAACAGAGCTTGGCTGCCAAGCCCAGAGGACCGTTCTAACCCAGGCCTTCAGGACGTCGCAGCCAACCTACAGGAAGCGGCCCCCAAAATGAAATTTGTCCCCGTGGGCTAGGTCGTTTCTTCCGTCTCCTCTCCTTGGGGGTGGTGGGTTTGCGCTTGAAAGTCTGCCTCCTGGAGGGAGGACTGGGGATGGACGAACTCATGGGAATAGAGATATTGAGGTGGCAAGATTCCAAGTGAAAATCGGAATTTGTGGCTGTACGGTTGACCCTCAAAGAACACAGGTTTGAATGGCGTGGTCCACTTACACGAGATTTTTCCCAATAAATACAGCACAGAACTGGTGACTGTGTTTCTTCTTCCTTATGATTTTCTTTCCTTTCTTTATTATTATTATTATTTATGTGTTTATTTAGAGAGCCACCCAGGCGCCCCTTCCTTGTGATTTTTTTTTAAAGATTTTATTTATTTATTTGACAGAGAGAGAGAGAGATCACAAGTAGGCAGAGAGGCAGGCAGAGGGAGAGGGGGAAGCAGGCTCCCCGCTGAGCAGAGAGCCCGATGTAGGGCTCGATCCCAGGACCCTGAGATCATGACCTGAGCCGAAGGCAGAGGCTTTAACCCACTGAGCCACCCAGGCGCCCCCCCCTTGTGATTTTCTTAATGACATCTTTTTTCTCTAGCTTACCTTAGTGTAAGAATATAGTGTCTAATACATATAATATACAGAATGTGTGTTAATCCACTATTTATGTTGTCAGTAAGGCTTCTGGTCAACAGTCAGCTATTAGTACTGAAGTTTTTGGGGAGTCAGAGTTGGAGTTATACTCAGATTCCGGACCAGGAGGAGGGGTCGGCACCCCTAACGTCTGTGTTGTTCAAGGGGCAACTCTAAACACACATTTATAGAGTAAAAAACCAAGAGCCCCCAGCAGTCTAAAGAGACGGCCAGAGACATCGGACAGGTTGTCACTGGTCATGAAGGGTACCGTACAGGGAATTTCCGGGTACTAGTCACGGGAGAGGAGTTTCAGGGTCATGGATGCCAGCAGTTTCAACGGACCATGCAGGTTCCCCGGGCCTCCCCCCAGCTCCCGTGCTCGGTGGGGCACACTCTGTGTAGGCGAAGCCTCATCCCCAAAGCAGGCTGGACTGATCTGGGGTCCCAGCTCCAGTCAGATCGCTCAGGCCTTGGGCGCCCCGACTTCTCACCTGCCAGATGGGAGGACGGCTTCTCTCAGGTTGTTGGGAAGATCCAGTAAGATCATGATTTCAGTGCTGGGCACTGTGGTGATACACACATTAGGCACTTACTGAACGCGGATCTCCCTGCCCGTTGCCCTCCCTGCCCTCCTCTGCGTGATCCCGAGACCAGAGCTGACGCCTTTCTCATTTGAAGACTTGGCCTCCGCCAGTCCCGCCTGAGACTTACTCTTGGTTTTCGTGTCTGGAGCCCAAACCTCGGTGCTGATGAAAAGCTGATGAAAAGAAACTTTACACCCGGAGCAGATCCAGGTTTTGCGGGGGGGGGGCTTGGGGGTGGGTCCGGAGCTTATGCAATGTGGGGGGTCCTCTCACAAAACTGCACGTTCTGAATCGGGCTCAGGACCACGGAAGGGGCCTGGGCAAGCGAGGGGGCCCGAAGCGGAAGCTGCATTAGCTTCTCAGCGAACCCCCACTGATCACACCTCAGAATCTCAGGCAGTGAGCGGGGCTCAGGGTCTAGACCCGATCCTCTCCTGCTTGGAGGCTTCCTGTCAGCCCCCCCAGCCCCCAGAGCCTGGGGAGGGGGAGAGGGTGGAGGAGGGGGGCCCCTAGCCACGCCCTTAACCACGCCCAGGTGCCCTGCCCCTGAAATCTGGCCCCTCCGGGAGCCCCCCTGCACGCCTGCAGCCCTGAGACCCAGAGGCTGCCGGGGACATGGGCTGCAGCCAAGAGGCCTGAAGCTGGAATCCAGCCTGCGCCCTGCCTGCCAGGCCCTCCTGAGCCTGCCCAGCTCAGAGCTGAGCCTTCTGCACCAGGGCCTGGGCCTCCGCCTGGCACCCGGCCCTCTCCTTCCCCTCCCCCACCTACTCCCCCGCCCTCCCGCCCCAGCCTTCTTCCTGCCCAGTCTCCCTGGATTCCCTCCTCCCCTCCCTCCTCCCCCTTCCCACCCTCCTCCCCTTCCTCCTCCTCCTTTGGCCTGCCCCCGGGGGGCTGGGCTCTGGAAGGCTCTCCCCCCTCTGGAGGTGTCTGCTCAAGTCCACAGGCCCCCCTCCCCCTCCCCAGCACGGGCCCAGCTGGGACGCGGGTGACGACGCAGCCGTTCAGTTGCCTGGAAAGGGCTGACAGCGGACACGGCCCTGGTCGGGCGGAGCAGGTCCCCAGCCAGCTGGTGAGGGGATGGGCCCGAGCCAGGTAATTATTGCCTGGTGCAGAGGTCGAGAGCCGCAGCGCGGCTGAGGTACTAATGAAACACAAATGGGACATCTGTGTTCAGGAGCTCAGCAAACCACGGAAAGCCCAACTTTGCCAGGAGCTCATGCACTACTGCGAGCGGCATCACTGCTTCCGGCGAAGGGAGCAGTAAACACCCCAGAAGCCGTTCCCCTGCTTCTGCTCGCCTTGTGGATCCGGCCGAGTTGCAGCGCCGTCCCCGGACACGTGGCTGGGCGGGGGGGCGGGTTGGCACTCTGCGGCTCGGGAAGCCCCCAGGCCAGGGCTCCGGGGAGGGGACGAGAGGTGGGGAGACCGTGTCCTTCCCCACGGGCTCTGCGTCCCCTCGGACTTGTGAGGGGCGAGGTCGGGCCCTCCCCTCCTCCCGCAGCGCAGTGGGCAGAGCCTGGGGGCCCGGGGCGGGCGTGTCCCGTGGGACTTAGGCAATGTTAGGGAGGAGGGGCGGTCCCGAGGGGTCCCATGGCCTCCCGGTCTGTTTGCTCACCTGTACGGTGAGGGTGCGGCTAGGACCCCCGTGTTCGTGCGCTGACGGCCTGTCTTATCCAGCAAGAGAGCTGTTGCTGCAGGAAGGGGGCGGTTTGTGCAGTGAGGGGAGGGGCTGGCTCAGGAAGACCGGGCAGCCGGGCAGCCACGGGGACCCGGCAGCTGGAGGTGGGGGGCTTGCCCTTACTCAACTTACTCCAGTGTCCCCCACCCCCAAGTCTTGGCACCGCTATGCCTCAGTTTCCATATCCTGGGAGGCAGAGTCCTTGGCCCAGCCCGCCAGGTGTCTTTCCTGGGAGAGGGTGGGCACCGCAAGGTGTGGCCACTCAGGGTCGCCCCTGTACCCAGGGTGGAGGTCGGGGGGTACTTCCAGATGGAGAGAGCCACAGAGCGCCAGCGGCCGGGATGCTGCCGTCCCAGGGCTGTCACACGCAGTTCTGAAGAGGGTGCCCAGGCCGCTCAGGGCCGGAAACCAGGACAGCCTGGGGCCTGATCCCCCTGATCCCAACTGACTCCTGCCTCCCGATTCTTGGCCTCCCTGCTGGCTTCTCACGCGCCTCAGGAAGCAGCCCTGGAGCGGGTCCCGGTGGGGGCACACCTTGACTGCTGTTCACACTTGCCCTTGGGAAACTGCTGCTTCCGTAACTATGACAACGGACAGGGACTGGGTGCCCACTGGGTGCTGAGCCCTGGAGCCGCCCAGACGGTTCTCTGGGTGACGGCTGCAGGACCGGGGCCTTAGCTGGCAGGTGCTGGAGCTCCTGGCCGGGGCGCCGGGACTGCGCGGGCAATGGAGGCCAGGCGGGGCGGGTGGCGGAGGGTGGGGGGGTCCTGGGTTAGGGCCGGGCTGTGCATTCCTGCCCAGGCTGTGCGGCCCGAGACCCAAGCCCGTCCCACTAGCCGAGGCTGGAATTCCAGCGAGGCCCGTGCTAGAGCCCGTCTTCGGGGGACAGAGAGGGGACCTCAGTCAGGGATGCAGGGCCGAGAGTGAGTCTTCAGGGGATGAATCAGGTGCCCGGAGCAAAATGGGTAGAGGGAGGGGACCCCGGTTCCCAGTCCTTCGTGATCCCTAGCCTGGAGGAGAAGGGTTCACGGAGACCAACTTCGCCAGGACGACAGTGTGACTGGAGCCGTGGGGGGTGGGGAGGAAGCTGCGTCCTTCCGAGCTGATGTGAGCCCACGGCTCTTGGGTCTGACGCATCCCCTCCAATCAAGGTTTTACCAATTGTTATGACTCTTCTTCCCGCCGGCATGAGGGATGCCAGGCCTGCTTCGCCAGCGGATGAAGACATTCGTGCTCAGAGCTCTGCCGTGAGCAGGTGTGGCGGACTCTCGCCGAGCTCGCCCGGACTCTCTTCCTCGCCTCTCCGGTCGCCACATTCTGATTCGTCCAGGGTCTCCCTTCTCCACTGGCCTCGGCTTTGGGAGCTGTGATCGGTCTGGGGCTCCCGATCCCCTCGACGCGGAAGCTGGCCCGCGGACCTACCGGGTGTGAAGCTGGTGCCACCTCGGGGTCTTTTGTGTGTGAGGCCACGTTTCTGTCACCGGCGGCCCCGATGGTCCCGGCGGATCCTGCGCGGGAAGGTGGCTTTCTGCGTTTACGGAAGACGAGCTTTGCAGGCACGAAGCCCTTCACGGTCTGACAGGTCCCGTGGAGGCCCTGAGCTGGGCAAGGGGGGGCATCGGAGGAGGCCATGTTTCCAGGTGGGGACGACCAAGACCAAGGACAGAACTCAGACTCGGGAGGGAGGCCTTGGAGGACAGCAGAGGACCGAACGAGGCCGTCCCAGGGCCTGGCAGCTGGGAGTAAGAGAGACGCCACGGCTGAGCCGGAGAACCCGGAGCCGTCCGGGGGCAGCAGGACGGGGTGGGGGCGGCCCAGCGCTGGGGGCGCCGAGCAGGGGCTCCCTTCAGTGATGCCCACAACCACAGCGCTCCGCGACTCCGGGCTTTGTGCAAAACACGCTGCGTGGTCTCACGCGCTCCCGGGAAAGTCTCCATTATTCCCATTTTCGCGTGAGAAAACGGAGGCACGGAGAAGTGCCAGGGCCTCTGAACGGGAGCCCGGTGCTGCGGAGATCCTCGCCATTGTGCTGCGCTGAAATCATGACCTCTGTGCAGAAAGTGAGCCGAGGAAGCTCGTGGCCTGGAGCGGGGGCCGGGCAGGGCCGAGGGGCAGATGCAGGTTCCCGGTTGAGCTGCATCTCACCAGGGAGCGCCCCAGGTCCCAGACGGCCAGCGGCTCCCCGTGGGACCTCGTCGTGCGTGCAGCTGCCCCAGGCCCGGCCCCGCGCGGCGCACACAGGAGATGCCCGGCTGGTGTTTGTTGAATGAATGAATGAACGTCTGTATCAGTGGCTGGGTTACCCAGCTGGTTAGAAGGAGAAAACTGGTCCTGGAACCACAGGGGCCTGAGACCGGCCGGTCTCAGATGATAGAAACAGCTCGGAGAAGGTCGAGGCACGTGTGGCCAGTCGGGGACAGTTGGGGGCTGAATCTGGGGCTCCTGCCATCCTGTCCGCTGTAGCCCAGGGACCTCGTGTTTTTCTGCATGGGCGAGTGCGTGGTCAGCCGGCGTGTGGGGAGGGGAGGGAAGCGCAGGGTGTGCGTGTCTGTGGGACGAGAAAGAGCACGTGAGGACCCAGCACAGGAGTTGTTGTCCTTCTCGGGGCCCCCGTGAGGGCGAGTGCTGGCAGACAGGGCCCCTCTCTGGGCGGCTGATGGTGGCTACACCGTAAGCAGACTTGCGGCCGGGGCAGCCTCTAGGGCAGGCGCACCACGGGAACGTCAAGAAGAGGAACATCACAACTGGACTTCTTTCTAGTCCCACGGGGCCAGGCTGCAGGGGTCTTGGGGTTGCAGCAGGAGTGAAGAGATATCCTGACAGTCTTGTCCTGGGCGGGGGAGAGTAGGGGGGTCTGGGACTGTGGTCCATGGGCTTTCCCTGCCCCGGGAGCCCCCCACCACCCCTCTGAGCGGGCAGGAGCCACATGAAAGGCTCCGTGGGCCGTGGCTTTGTATTGCCAGGGATGAAGTATGCTCAAAAGTGCTCTGTAGGCAGAAAGAAGAGTAGCAAAAAGGCTTTCATGCACTATTTCAGGATTGCTGGCCCTGAGCATTTATCACTTACGGATGCATATAATTTGCCTGATGACTCAGTTTCATATATTTTAGTTTCCAAAGATAAACAGTTTTTGCATATTTCCTGCAAATGGGAGTTATATTTAATAATCTCAGGGTAGGAGGGCTGGATGCCGGGGACAGGGAGTTCGAGGAAGGCAGAGGACTTGAGATAGCCCGGGAAGAGCGGACTAGGGGCTTGGCACGGGCTTAGAATTTGGACTGGAGGTTGGTTTAGCCCTGTAGACCTACAGGATGAGGTGCAGAAGGCTGGCCCGAAGGTGGGCTGGTTTTAGACGTGGGTGAATCGAGTGCATACAGCCTTTTGTGCCTGTTTTCGAGGACCAGGGGTCTTCGGTCAAGGGGGCAAGCCAGGGCTAGGCGTTGGGATGGGAGCTCCAGGGTTCTGAGCCAAGGCAAAGAGGCTCACCTGCTGCCCACAGAGTCCAGACTGGCCCTGGCTGGTCTCCTCATCGCCTCTGGTCACAGCAGGTCAGCCTGGGAGGAATGACGTGTCCCCTTTATGAAAGCCAGAACCCGGAGCTGGAGCACGGGGAGGAGGAACGGGAGCCCCAGGAGACAGCGCCCCCAACAGCTCTGTTACTGACCTGAGAGCGGCATGGACAGAGTTTAACCAGTTGGAATCTTGACAGTAATGTTTACCTTGCAGTTTCCCCAAGGGTTGGGATGCTCTAGGTCATGCGAAAGCGCCTAGCCCGGTGCCCGGCACAGAGTACGCGCTTCGTAAATGTTTCTCTCCCCAACATGTGCTTAGCTGTGGGTTAGGCACTCGGGGTGACTAAACATACACCCCGTGGGTTTCTATCCCTGAGGAGTTCATGTTAGAGATGCGAAGCACACCCTCGGGCAAGTTCCCCTGTTGTCGTGGAAGAGAGGGTCTGAGTAGACGGCGCTCTTCGTGGGGACTCGTGGTGGCAAGCGGCAGAAAGCCAGCTCAAAGGCTGGAGCGTGTTCCTGGAACCGAAGAGACCGAGGGTGGCTTCCTCCGCAGGCGGCTGCAGGGGCCCAAGTGAGGTCGGGACCCGGCCTTGCTCTCGTCTCTGGGAGAGCTTCATCCTCATGCAGGTTGTCCTCGCGGGCCACCAAGACAGGTGCCGGGAGCTCCAGGCTCCCACCCGCCTTCTCAGCAACGCCAACGGGAGTAAGTCCTGCTCTTTCTCTTCGGCTTAAAAGAGAGGCTTAGAAATGAATGTCGTCGACTCGGTTGGCCTGGCTCGGGTCCTGTGCCCATCCTTGAACCTGCAGCTACGGCGAAGGCATTACCAGGCGAAGGGGGTGGTGGCTGGCATCACTGCCCCCAGCCCTTCATCACCCTCGTCTGTGGGGGGATTCTGCCTCTCCTCCTCCACCACCTGCTGGCGGTGCCTCCCCTCCCGCTGACCTCGAGCCCGGGCGTGGGACTGGCTCCGGGGAATGCCACGCAAGCAGGTGTGATGCTCGCCATGCCGGAGCAGAAGCACTAAGAGTTTTCCCCGTACGGGTTTCTGCCAGCTCTCTTCTTTTCCCTCTGCCTCTGGTAGGGGCTGTCGGAATAGAGGCTGTCTGAAGATGAAGAAGACACACAGAGCAGAAATAAGGAAGAGACGCAGGGTCGAGCACAGCCATCCTGAAGCCCGTGTGAAATAAATGGGAGGAATGACAGTGGCTGTAAATCCCTGAGACTGGGGGACTGCTCGTTACCGCAGCACCACCCAGTGAAAGCTGACTGATACAAAGGCAATGAGCGCTGGGTAGGCAGAAACCACAGGCATGTCCCCTGAGGGGCAAGAAGGCAATAGAATCCCAAAGCTCCGCAGATTCCCAGACAAAGCCCCTGTGACAGGTATAGGGCTTGAAACAGTGGGTGGCCCGCCAGCCTTTGGTGAATTTACGGAAATGCATGAGATGGCTGGGTACCTGGTTCTCCTGGCCATTACTACACACGTCCGATTGTTTTCTCCTAAATCCTATATTCTCTGAGGGTTCCCTTTAAAACACACTCCTGATTATATGACTTCCTGGCTTGGGATCCCTCGTCAGGTCCCTGCTGCCCCAGGATAAAGTCGAGACCCCAAACACGTCATGCGTGGCCCGCCTTGACCTGCGAGGGTTGGGTCAGTGTATGAGCCAAGAAACAGGACCCTGTGCATTTGCTGGGGTTCTGCTTCTCCGCTGCTTACACGGGGGCAGAGCCACCAGCGTCCCTCAGCGACCTATGGCTATAGCCTGCTCGATTCTGGGCAGCCCCCTCCAACCCGCTCTTCCCCAGCAGCTCACAGGGTCTTCTAAAAATGTAAATCCTGGGGTGCCTGGGTGGCTCAGTCGGTGAAGCATCATCTGCCTTCCGCTCAGGTCATGATCTCAGGATCCTGGGACTGAGCCCTGTGTCGGGCTCCGTGCGCAGTGGGGAGCCTGCTTCTATCCCCAGTCGTGCTTGCTCACTCTCTCTCTCTCTCAAATAAATGAGTAAAATAATAAAAAAATGTAACCCCAGTCATATTGTCACATCATTGTGACAGCAGCACGCTGTCACATGCACAGTCAGACCCAAACTCCTTGCCGATGTGGGGGAGCTGGCATTTTCCCAAAGTGACCATAACCATCCTCCCCTCCGCCCCCCACTTCTTCCAAGGTGACCCCGACCCTCCTCTCCCGAGAGGTGGGGCCTCTGTCCATTTGGGTGAACTTTGGACTACGGCGGAAAAGACGCTCCATCCAGGGCTGACTGTGTACCAGGTGACAGGGATTCTGCTTGGTGTTCTTGGATGCTCATGGTGGGAATGCAGCCACCACGCGGGGATGACGCCGAGCAGCTGGGGAAAGGTTTGCGTGGAAAAGCACGGCTGAAGCCAGCCTTGTGAGCTGTCTTGGAGGTGAGCTCTCCAGACCCCAAGCCTTCCCTACGAGCCCTGGTCAAGCAGCTCATCCCCGAGCAAAATCAGTGGTGGTGGTTGTTTTAAGTCACCAAGCTCGGGCCGTTTTATTTGGCAGGGTCAGTGACTGAGGCGCGTGGCTGCAAGGCCCTGACGAATGTGACTCCTGCCGGCTCCAGCTCCCTCCCTCATTCTCATGTCCCCAGCGCTGTTGTCTTCCTCTCGCACAAGCCAGGCACAGCGCTGCCTCAGGACCTTTGTCTATGCTCTTTTCTCTGCATGGTGCCTCCTTCCCCTGTTGCAGCTGCTGGCTCCGTCTCATCCTTCCCAAGTCCTGAATGTGACCTCAGAGAGAGCCTCTGTGGTCACCCTGGCTACCGTCCCTCCTGACCCCACCCCCACCTCCACCCACTGTCTAGTGACCATATCTGTTTTACTTTTTCCAAACCACTTATCCTTATCTGAAATGATCTTTTTGTCTCTTTTTTTTTTTTTAAAGATTTTATTTATTTGTCAGAGAGAGAGACAGAGAGAGCACTTGCAGGCAGAGAGAGAGAAGCTGACTCCCCGCTGAGCAAGGAGTGGGATGGGGACTCGATCCCAGGACCCTGGGATCATGACCTGAGTCGAAGGCAGCCGCTTAACCGACTGAACCACCCAGGCGTCCCTCTTACCATATGGTCTGTCTCTTCCCACTATTCTATAAGCTGTAGGAAGCAGGGCAAGTCCTTCTTTTTTAAGTTGAGATATAATCGACACGATATATTATTTCAGGTGTTCGACGCAGTGATTCGATATTTGAATGTCGTGTGAAATGTCACCACTCTAAGTTGCTAATGTCCATCAGCTCCCACAGTTACAATGTTTCCCTTATGATGAGATATACGCCTCTCACAACTTTCAAATATGCAAACAAGTCCTATAGGGTATCCTCGCCATGCCTGACGTCCTCACGACTTCTTTCTTTTATAATTGGAAGTTCGCACCTTTGGACCCCTCCCCCCCATTGGGCCCTCCCCCACCTCCCACCTCAGGGAATGGCTGATCCATTCTCGGTGTCTATAAATTGTGTTTCTTGTTTTCGTTTTTATTTTTTAGATTCCACATATAAATGAGATCGTACAGCCGTATTTGCCTTTCTCTGTCCAACGAATTTCACTTAGGATAATGCCCTCAAGATCCCCCCATGTTGTTGCCACGAGCAAGATTTCCTATTTTTAATGGCCGAATACTATTCCATTGTCTATTTATACCCCTGTTGGTTCATCTGCTCATGTGCTGAGGGACACTCTGGTTGGTTAAGTCATTCTTTTTTTTTTTTTTTTT
>CM052896.1:120073514-120094483 GCA_028534135.1 Potos flavus
TCTGACATCATCTCTCTGTCCCTCCTCTCCTGTCTCCTTTTGTGCCCTCCCTCCCTTCTCTCCTCTCCCCTTCTCTTCTCTCTCCCTGTCTCCCTCCTCTGTGACTGTTTCGCTCCGATTCATCAAATGCTCCCCTTCTCTACTCTCTGTCCTGTGCAAAGAATTTTCTCCTGCTGCCTCCAGGCAAAGTTGGTGGAGAAGAATGAATTTTTCATTTGTTTTTCCATTATTCTGCTCCTGTACCCAAGAAAGTGGAACTCAGGCCCCTCCGTCTGTGACCAGAGACACACCTCGATCTCCCAGTTTGGTTTGGTCGTTTCCCCATGAAAGCAAGCCCTGCTCAGAAAGCCACACGCCAGGCCCGGGGCATCAGAGCAGCGAACTGCGGTCACAGAGAGGGGACTTGGCCCTGTCCGTAGTCCGGGGACCCGGGAGCTCCCTCCGCCCCAGTCCCCAGCAGGAGGGCAAGAATCTGTTAGAAAAGCTCTGAGTTTCCAAGGATGCAGGAGCTGGAAATGATGCTTCTAGTCAAGGATGCTGGCTGTGTGCACACTTGCACATGTGTGCACACTCACACGTGCACACACAGGCACACGCTGAAGGGAGATGGTGTGCGAGTCTCACCTGCCTTCCAGAACCAGTACCCAGAGGAAGACCAGAGGAAAACAGAAACAGACGCCCCCCTGGTGAGATTCCCTTCCTTGCTCTGGTCTCAACAGAAAAACCCGGTCAGGACCAGCTTGGTGAGGAAAACAAAGGCAGGAAGAATGTGACCAAAAGTGTATGCTCTTACAACAACACGTGGCCCTCTGATGCACATCTGAGACATACAGGACATGACATTCCTGAAGGTTCTCCTGGCGGATGTTTTACTAGATAATAAAGGGTGACCTCCTCTTGACCAGAGCCAGACCTCCAGGCTCCCCTGAACCTCGCTTTCAGCATACACGGATCTCTCGGAGACTTCCTTACCCCTCACCCACTCGCCAATCAGTCCCTGGGCACAAGCCCAGTGCAGCTCTTTCTGCGCCTGGTCCTGTCCCCGTGCACCTGTCTGCGCCATCTCGAGAATTCTTCCTTGGCCGTCATGCGCCACAACCCCGCGTCAAGCTCGCCCAGACTTGTTTCCTGTTTACCCGGAGAATGTCACGGTTCTCCCTGCTCCATTTCCTAAAATAGGACCCGGTTCCGTGCGACTGAATCAATCATACCGGAGCCGGATGGGAGTCCCATGGGGACATTCAGGGCCGCCCCACAGGATGGGGACTGTCCTTCCCACGCCCCCGGCTCCGCGCCGACCTCGGGTCTCAGCTTCCCCGGCATCTGCAAACAAGTAGGTCTTCCTCGTTGTTCTCTATAGAACATCTGCTGGGTCCTTCTTAGCCCCTCCTTCAGTCTGAATTGATTTATGGACTTGCGGGTCACTTGTTGATTGCCAGCCTCCCCCCCCCCCGCCCCCCAGAGGGACACCCAGTGAAGGCAGGAACCTTGCTGCTGGCGCAGCACCTGGCACCTGGTAAGTGGCCTATCGGTATCTGCCGAATGAATGAATGAGCGAATGAATGAATGGATGGGATCATCTCTACAAGCTCCTGGGGTTATTAAGGACAAAACTGAGGGCCCAAGAGGAAAAGCGATTTGCCCCAGACTACACAGCCACGGGGGGCTGCAGCCCCTCCCTGAGCCCTCGCCCCCCGCCCTTGCTCTCCCCCCTCACCGAGGATCCTTCCGCGAGAGCCTCATACCCACCCGTCCGCTATCCTCTTAAGCCAGGCCCATATTTCCTTTGGAGTAATAATTAAAATAACATATTCACCAGCTGTTTTTTTTCCTGGATTTAATCTGCCCAGGCTCTGATTTGCATATTAAAAGCACTAATTAGCCCCTGCGAGTGCTTGAGCACGGAGAATGTGGTAACTGGTCATGTGGTCCCTGAAGACCCAGCCGCAGCGCTCTGGGCTGGGATTCGGCTGCGGCCGAGCCCTGGGCAGGGAGGAGCCTTTGTGTCCCCCGCGTTTGGGGACCAGAGTGCCACACGGCTTCATCTCGTGGCTCTTCTTCTCTTTGAAGCGTCGTGTTTGATCTGTTAGCTTGTCTGTCAATTTCCGTCTTAGCACCTTTGGAATGTGCACTTGAACCCCTCCCGGCCACCCCGGGGCTGGGGCGGGCAGGTGCCCGGCCTCGGAGCAGCGGCGCAGGGTGAGCCCCGAGTCCCCGCGAGGCGGGCTGTCTCCGTCTACCTCCCAGGGAGGATGAGAGGGGCGATTCCAGCATCCCGGGCCCTTTAAAGGACTCCTTTACTGGAACCATACAAAGGAAGAGCTCAGTGCTGTTGTTATTTCCTTAAAAATAAAATCGGGGGAATGTGTGTGCGGGGAGGACGAGGGGGCTGTTCATAAAAGCTGTCGGCCCATGAAGTGGGATTCTGGGGGGGCTTCCGGCAGACTGCATGCCCAGGGGTGGCATTCAGCGTCTCCCAAAGACAGCTCGGAGTGTTCTGCTCCCCCTGGACCGAGACGTGAGACGGGAACCCACCTGCTCCACGCGGGGCTCTGGGAAGGACACCGAGACCTCGCCCTTGCAGGAGCTGCCGGGGACCCTGCCAGGGAGCTGGTCCCAGGATTTCAGAAATTCCAGCCTGGCATGCCACGTGCCGCTCCCCCAGACCCTGGGTTTTCACAGCAAACGGCCCCTCCCTGGAAGGCCCGGGAGCCTGCGGGGGCTGGGCCGCAGCACAGAGAGCCAGATGGCGGCTGTGTGAGCACCAGGGGGCAGGGCCAAAAACCGTAAAAGGGAAGAACGCGCTGGCAAGAGATCCTCTTTATTTCCTCCCCCGGCTTGGGGTGGGCTCCAGCTCCGACGGCTGGAGCTGCCCGGGCTTCGGGGGAGAGCGGGCAGGGGGCACAGAGCTGACCGGAGCCAGGCCGACCTCCCCGACTGCCCCACAGCCACTGCCTGCGGCCCCTGACCGCCGCGTCCTCGCCGGAGTGGGCGCGGGAGCCAGAACACCCCGCATCCCCTCCACCTTGAGACGCTCACACAGCCTTCCCTGTCCATTCCCGAGCGCGATCCAGATCCTCTCGCTGGGCATCTTGCCTGCGCCAGACAGTGGGGTGGGAGATTGAGAAGGCGGCTGGGAGGCCGAGACATGTGACCTTGACTCTGTCTGCAGCCACATCAGTTGCCAGAGGAAGCAGCCTAACTAGAGATAAGGGCTTGGCTTTGAAAGGAAAGTGTCAGAAACGCAGGCAGGAAGCTTCAAAGTCAAGTGTATATCTTGCAGTCAGCACAAAGCTTTCGGGGAAGGGACAGGGAGAGGAGACAGAAGACTGCAACTTAAGAATCTGTCTTGACGTTGGCAGGGGGGTCACCAGAAAGTCAAGGAAACATGGAGTCAGCTCAAAAGTTCTGCATCTCGCAGTTGGGGACTGCGAGAGAGAGAGAGAGAGAGAGAGAGAGAGAGAGAGAGAGAGAGCGAAAGCGCGTGAGAGAGAGCCCCAGCCCCAGCACGCATGCCTGAGGTCAGGTGGGGGCTGGAGCCCTCCCAGCCCGCAGGGGCCTGCATGAAGCTGCCCAGAGGCTGCGCCTTGGGGAGGTAGGGTCAGGGCTTGGGGCCTCAGAGAGAGGTGAGGATGCCATGCCCCGGGGCCTGCCACGGTGTGCAGAAGCTCCCCAAGGTCGGGGCTGGGGGGCTGCAGGGAGGAGGCAGCAGGCGTGAAGGGAAGGGATGGGGGGTGCCCAGCAGAGTGGAAGCACTTTGGGAGCGCAGGCTTGGCTCTAGGAAGCTGGGGGATATTTACAGCTCCCAATGAGACCCACAGGGGATGGAGGGAAGTGGCGCCCCCTGCAGGCAGGAGCACAAGTCTGGCTGCAAACTCAAGTAGAAGGCAGAGCCATGGGCAGGTGCGCAGGACTCCCACCAGGTGGGACCCCACCAGAGACCCCAGGAGAGGAGGCAGGGGCAGGGCTGGGGAGGGTCGGGTGCTCGACTGAGGTTTGCTGAGTGGCCTGATGCCAATGGGGCACCCAGTTCCCAGGGAGAGATGGTGACCGGCCCTCCGTCAAGGATCCATGTGTCAGGAAAACAAAGACAAAGGAGACCGGCCCTTGGGAAAGGTGACAGACTGAACGAACACGAACAGTGGGGAGGACCTCGGCCCGCGTGAACTCAGTGATCACAACTCACAGACTCCTAAATTCCTCCAGGGGATACCAGTGTTCTGAAAGCTCCTTTCCAGGAATGGAGGCTTTTCCCCTAGGCAATGGAATCTTTCCGAAGGGGGTCGGGGAACCCAAATCAAGCTGTTGCTGAGAAATCCCCCCAGTTGCATGTAAGACTCACAGATGGGCAATCCCCACGGCTGGCACAGAAGCCGAGGACAGCTCGACCACATCCGTTTCCTCTGACTATGCTCATCCCCTCCCAGATACACCGACTAGGAAAATCCGGTCTCTACAACCGACGAGCTAGACTGCCACCAAAAAGTAGGTCCCTCTGGGGCACTGAGAGTGCTGCTTTGACTTGAGGCACACGGTTTCCAGGGGCCCTGCTGGCTCTCGGCTCTGGTTGTCAGAGCACAGCTGCCAGGGTGCCCTGTGCAGAGGTGACACCCAGAGATGACTATACGGGGCCGTGGAGGGGCGGAGGAGAGGCAGCGCCCTTCCCCTTAGACTTGAAATTGGAGGAAGCCAAATTGAGAGGAAGCAGATACACCCCCCGATTCGACCCTGGGTGGAGCAGGGAGATGCTTCATGAGTTGGGATAGAAACAAGGAGCCCCAGGCTCAGAGAGATGCCCACCTGAGCACGTTGTACCTAGAACCCAGCCGAACCCCGAGATATGTGGACAGGACGGAGACTATACGCGTGTCATGATTTTAATTTCTCCAAAGCAATATCGAAAAACAAGGGACGGATCACCTTGTCTAATCTTTAAACAGACGAGAGCCACAAGGGCCCTATTTGCAAGTTGGGCGGATATCTTGGCATGTCAGGCTGTGGATCATGTTTTGCTCGGACGATACAGTTGGCCCAGTGGTGACATGGTCGCCTGCTACAGGTGACATGACCACATCTGGTGGGGTTGTCTGGAGGGGACACTGGGCAGAGCCGAGGGGTGAGGCAGACTTGGGGGGTGCGGGATCTGAGCCCGGGGTCTCCCGTGAACTTGGAGGAACGGCGACAGACCCAGCCGGATGGTCTTCAGGAGCTCCTGGGGCAGCTCTGACTCCAAGCTCATAAAAGGCCCCAAGGGGCTGAATTTCACATCTTGGACGCAGAAGGGTTTTAAGGAGCTCCAGGAAGGTTGGACCTTCCTAGACACGTCTTTTCTGAGATGCCCTGAATCTCTCCCTCGCCAGCTGACCTGGTGCCCGGCACAAGTAGGAGCATTGACCTGGTTCCCCTCCCCAGGGAGCACCATCAGGCATCAAAGACTTGTCCGCAGAGAGGGCTAAAGAACTCTCCAGAGAAGAAGCGCCTAGAAACAGGTAGAACAGAGCCACTCTCCCCATCCCACCCACGAGGACCCTCCCCCATCAGGCTTCTCCTCACCTGAGTAGGTTGGGAGGGATGATGGGGCTGCAAGAGCCACTTTGCCTCTTTTGTTCCCTTCCCACCTCTCTCCCTGTTGGGTGACAGCTGTCCTTGCTAGAAGGGACTGTGGCTCTCAAGACACACTGGGACAGCCAAGAGGAGAGGAATCAAGTTGCAGGTGACTTGGGGCAGGGCACACAGGTGACTTGCTTGAGGTCGCACAAGCTGATACAGCCCCATCATCAAGAGGTAGACCGTTGGTCAAAGCATGTCACAAGGCCAACCAAGAGACAAGAGGCAGGAGGAGCCGTGAACTTGTGTGACCATGTTTTCCCACTCCCACGTGCTCCGCTATTCAGTGGTTCCATCTCTCAGCGTACACCCGCGACCCGGAGAGACTCCTCCATAAGCTGACGAGGTACGAGGGTGTTCACGACAGCATCGTCTGGTCTGGCAAAATCAGAACTAAAAACACGCATCATTGGGAGACGATGTCGATGAAAAATGGCGGGTTCATGCCTTGGAAGATGATACGGCAATCTCTACAATGAACGAGGTCTCGATTTACAACTTGGATGAATCTACAATCATGCCGATTGGAAGAAAAATAACTTGTAGAATTAAGCGTAGAATATGGTGCCATTCTAGGGAAATGTTTTAAAATGCAGAGATAATACCGTACGTTATTTGCATGGGCATGTCCACATAAAAGTATAGCAGGAAATCAAAGGGATACACGCTAACCGGATGAGATTTAGTGGCTGTGGGGAGAAGAATGGGTGTGAAGGGGAGGCTGGACCGATGGTGACATGTGTCTCTAACCCAAGAGAAAGGTAAGTGAAGAGACGGATCCAATCGGTGCACTTGAGAGCCAACCCACGGAATAATTTTTCAATAAAGATAGAAACTGGACAAGAGGAGACGTGAAGGAGGAAGATAAACAGGGAAAACTGGCCAAAAGGGCTTGTAGAAGGTTGAAGGAAGGTTAGCGCGCAGACAGGACCCGCCTTCCCGTGGGAGCGCCCCCACGCACAATGTTCTTACTCGGTGCACTGCTTTATTTTATTTTATTTTAAAGATTTTATTTATTTATTTATTTGACAGAGAGAGAGAGATCACAAGTAGGCAGAGAGGCAGGCAGAGAGAGAGGGGGAAGCAGGCTCTCCGCCAAGCAGAGAGCCCGATGCGGGGCTCAATCCCAGGACCCTGAGATCATGACCTGAGCCGAAGGCAGAGGCTTTAACCCAATGAGCCACCCAGGCTTATTTTTTTGATAAATAAAAAGCCACCCAGGCTTCTTATTGTTGCTCATTTCCGTTTATTCTTGCAGTGAACCCCTCTATCAGAGAGACCCAGCTGTTTCCACGATCTGGATAAAGTAGGCGATTTTTTTCCATCATCTAGATAAGGTTGATACTGTCATTTTATGCGCAAAACAGTGGCTGCTGTTATCCAAATGGGTGACTACGGCTCAGTGGGTCCCACTCATTCACTGATTCATTGAGTCGATATTTACTGAGCACCTCGTACGTGTCCGGTACCATCTGGGGCGTTGGAGACACACCCGTGACCCCCCCATGACGGAGCTGACCTGTGGAGTAATTCATCCAGTGACACGATGTTCTCGAGTTTCCTCTCCTGCCCTGAATTATCCAATCTGCCGCGGTGTCGGGGCTTCCTCTGTCCTCCTCTCCTGAGCACAGTTAGTATCCACGGACCCAGGGGACCCCGCTGAGCGCAGGCCGAAAGAAAGTATGAAGAGAGCACACCTTCCCTGCCCGAGGTCAGAGCCCGCCTTGGGCGTCCCCTGTCAAGTCGCTCTGACCTCTTGGACTCTGAGCCATTCTTGCCGAGATCCACCACGATGTGCGGACTCCTTCTGGTAATTCGGAACCCGGAGCTTCTGGGGCTCCCTTTCCCCGTTGCCTTTCCACATCTGCGTCAGACCAGACACGGAGGGGACTGGGAACACTTTGTCGGCCTTCTCTTGACAACGGGCCTGTGGGGTTCTTTCCCAGCCGGGGATGGGGGGCAGGAGCAGGGTCCTTGTTCTGAGCTGTGAGGGTGGGAGGCCTTGACTGGGTGAGGAGGATGAGTCCAAAGGGGGCCGCCCCGGTCCTCGGTGCTCCCTGCTCCCCAAACGTATCGCACAGGCCTGTCCATCCACGCTCTTGCTCATGGCGCCGTGGCCACCCGGACTGCGGCCTCACCTGGGGATAGGACACCCGGTCCAAATGTCCCGTCCCTGCAGAGCCCTCCGTGAGCCCTCCCTTTGCCCCAGGTGGAGCTAAGCCCCTCGTCCGTGCCGTCTGGGACCACGTGCGCCCCCACCTCCTAGGGCTCCCGGCCCTTCCAGCGTGACGTCAGGTGGGCGGTCGACCCCTCCCGCTCCGCCAGGCTGCTCACCTGGGGCTCTTCCCCGGTGTCACCCCAAAGACGCAAGCCGCAGAAGGAGGGCAGTAATTAAGTGCTGGCTCACGAAGGAAGAGGGGAAAGGGAACTGTGAGGAGAAAGGACAGGTGCGGGCACACCGGCCACTCAGTGCCAATTCCCCAGAGTGACACGGCTTGGGTCAGGCCCTCGTATGTCCCAGGATGTGGTCTTGGCGACAAGGCCCCTCAGGCAAAGCGGACTGCGGGACTCTGTCTGCGGGACCAGAGGGCACGCCAAAGCCGGGGGCGGGGGGAGAGATTTCTGCCTGAACCCCGTGGCTCATGCAACACGCCAGCCCTCCCTGGAATGCTGTGGGCTGTCGTCCCGCTCGCACACTCAATATTGTGGCAGTTATGACTATTGCTGATTCCATAGTCACTCAGTAACGACAGCACGGCCGAGACTCTGGATGGGTCCCTCCGCCTCGTTCGGTGCTGGGCTCTGGAGTCAAGCTGCCTAGAATCAAATCTTACCACTTCCTGGCTGTGTGACCAGGGACCAGTCACTTCACCTCTCTGAGCCTCCAGTTCTCACCCGGAAAGTGAGAGGAATGATAGCGTCCAACCCACTGGCTGTTCTGAAGAGCAGGAAAAGCCCAGATCCACGGAGCTCTGACTTTCTGCTTTATGAGCATTGTTTCCTTTAATCCCTGGTTAATTCCCAGGATGTGGGAAACTGAGGCTCAGAGAGGTGACAAGGCGCCACAGTCTCCAGCCAGCAGGTAGAAGAGCCAGGATTCAGACCCAGCTCTTCTGTTGGACGGGGGAAAGGAGGAGTCCCAGGCAGGGCGGCCACCAGCGCTCCTCCCCTCCCCCAGGCAGGTCCCGGAGCCCCCTCGGCTGCCGTCACGCCCCAGGCACATCTGTGATGGGAGCCATGAGTGGTAACCGAGAGGTGCCCTGCGCTGCCCAGTCCTCTGCCATCTGGCTGTGCCCCACCTGGTCCTCACCCCCATGGCTCACAGCCGGATCTCCAGGGACCACCTCACGGCCTCTCCCGTCCGCTGCCCCCGAGCCCGCAGCTCATCTGAGTGGCCGTCACAGGCACCTTTCCTGCGATGCCTCCTCGGACCGCCTTCAGGCTCCTCTCCACAACCCGCAATGCTACCTAAACCTATCGCCTCTGTCCCTGACTCTCGGCCTCCCTGGGGTGCTCCCGCCCGTGCTCACCCCTGGCCGCAGCTCCTGACCCACAGGACTCCAACCCAGGCGCTCCCTGGAGGTCCAGACCCCTGGATGCAATGGAGATGCTCCACCGGGATGCCGCAGCCGCCCCTGCTGTCTTAGCACGCCCGTGGCTGCTGACCTGTTCTCTCCCCCAGACGCCTGCCCGTCCCTGGCCCGTATGCCCCGTCCACCCCCCACAACGGAAATCTGGAGTCATCCTGGCCGCCTTCTTTCTCGTGCCTCCCATGGAAAGAGCAGCCAAATCCTATTAATCAACTTCTTAAGCATCTTTCTCACTTATTACCTCTTTCCATCTCTTCTGCTTAAGCGGAGCCTCCTCATCTCTCCCTGGACCACTGAGGTTCTATCCTGGGGGGGTGGGGACGGTTCCCCTGTCCGGGTCCCCCACCCTGGCCCTGGTCGTAGTCCCCCCACCAAGGGCGCCCCATTCTGCCACCGACGGTGGGGGTCTAACCTGTGTCTGCGCTGTGCTGGGTGTCGGGGAACCGGCGAGACCTAACACAGTCTTCTGTCCACAAGCTTAAGAGCAGCAGCAAGTAAAGGAAGGGTCGCCGTACAAACCACAAACCACAGCGGCGGGAGGTGGGGGGGGGGTGCGGGGGGCACGCGGGGCTGCAGGCTCCTGAGAAGCCAGGCTTTTCGGAGCGACTGCCGGCTGAGACGACAGAGGTCCTCCTGCCTGTCCCAGGTTCAAGTCAAGCTCTCCTGTTGGCCTGCGGGACCCCGGCTCCCCCCAGCCCGGTCCTCCCCCCACCGCAGGCGCACGCGCGCGCGCGCGCACACACACACACACACACACACACACACACACACAAAGAGCTTGCTTCAGACAGGCCCAGCCACCGTGTGGTAGCGGGCGGGGGTCTGTCTCCCCGGCGTTCGGCCCCAGTACAGCATCTCGCATCAAGGATCATGTCAATTTGTGAGCTCGCAAATCGGCACTTAGCTCGCATGCCAAAGTCCACAGTCCTAAGTTTCGGCGGCAGAAAGATATTGCTGAAAATAATTGTGCCTGGCAGCACTGGGCCGATTCCAAAAGCGGCCCGGTCCTCCAGCGCGCGCGGAATCTTCGGCTGATCGATGCAGTAGCCAGATGCCTCCATATCCTGCCCAATTAATCTGGAATGAGTTGGACTCTGATAATGTACGTTCACAACAGCCTGCTTCGGGAAGAAGGACCACAAAGCCTCTTGCCCGCCTCTTCCCCTCCTCCCTGCCTCCCCGTGTTCCACCGCTGCTGCCCGGAGGGCCCTGCCGAGGCCAGCTCCCCGCAGGAAGGCGGCACCGGGTTGTGGGGGGGAAGCAGCGGCCCCACCGGCGAGCTGGCAGCAGAGCCCCCCACCACCACCCTCGCGCTGCCAGCCATTATCCGCTGACTCCAGTCCCACTGGCTGCGGCAGGCGGTGGCTGCAAGTTCCCGCCCGCGGCCTCTCCCGGGAAGGCGTCCACGCACGGAGCCCTTTCTTGGAAGGGACTTTGGCCCATTTCGTGTGGTCCAAACTCCAGAGGCTTTCCTGAGGCCTGGCTTCTGCAGGCAGGGACCTGCTTCCCCCGCTTCGGCTCCCTAAAGACCCGGAAAGATGAGAGGCGTAAGCGGAAAAGAGCATCCCCGGGTCCCTGCCCAGTGCTCCCACCGTGTCACCCTCCCTGCAGCCCGGGAGGACTCGGTTCTTCGTTCTTGCTGGTGGGCAAGCTGGAAGCTCAGCGAGGGTGAGCACGGCGTGGGAGGCTACCCAGCGAGTCGGGGAGCTCAGTCATGGCCTCTGGACTCCATCACACGCCCCTGCCTACAGCCCCCGACCCCTCACTCTGCCCCAGGCACTCGCTTCCTCTACCACGGAGGTGGGGGGCTCCGTGCAGACCGGGCGTCTAGGTCTGCATCTAGGACAGTGGTCAGAGGCCCGCTGACGTCTTCCTCTCCTCCCCACTCTTCTTGGCCTCTCTCCTCCAAACCCTCACATTCTGGGCCCGAGACCTCAGGGGTCCCCTTGGGCGACTGTCCTGGTTGTCATGTCCCCTCTTCCATCCCTGGGGACTCTGAGAGCTCGGAGAAGGCCTGACTCCAGAAAGGGCCCCCAGGCCTGGCGGCTGCTGGAAAGGCCCAGGAGCCAGCAGGGGACTCATTCTTAGGAAATAAATGACCCAAGAAACCATTCATGTTGGGATCCTCTCGGGAACTCCGAAACTTTAGTGAACTCAGACCCGGAGCTGTTTTCACTCCGCGCTTCTTGTGAAGGTGGTTTGCTCCTCTTTCTGTTTCCTTTTCTCTCCACCCCTTTCCACCCCTACACCCCCCCTCCCCCATGTCTCCACACCGAGCAAACAGCCAGGACTCGCCACCCAGCTTCTCCTCCACTGCCGCTTGTCTTCCAATGCCTCCTCCAGGCAGCTTCTCCCTTTGCTGTGCCATCCCCACCCCACCACCCTCACCCCACCCCCCGGCCCCGCCGCCCCTCCCTTCCCAGAGAGAGAAGCGGTCTTTGGGCACCCGCCTTGACCCAGAGAAATACCAAGTGTTCACCTCCTACCGGCACCAAAAGTTCTGGTTTTTTTCTGGACTGTGCACGGAGCTCAGGAACCAGGAGAGAAGTGGGGAAGGAGGCAGGGGAGGAAGGGATGGGGTTTGGAATGGTCCCCTGAGAATAACTTGCATCAGAGTCAAGCAAGGTTTCAAAGTGGGGGCTGACTCTGTGAGCCTGGCTTCCGGCGGGCTCATCCGCTGTCCAGGACCCGGTGGGGGGGTGCTGGCCCGGGTCAGGCCGTCCTGGCACCAGCTCTGGCCACTGGTGCAGAAAGTTACCCCAACAATGCAGCTCGATCCCTTTGTTTCCCCTCCCCTCCCTCTCTCTCCCTCCCTCCCACCCCCTCCTCTCCCTCTCTCTCCTTCTCCCTCTCTCCCTCTCCCTCTCTCTCTCTCTCTCCTCCCTGCGAATGCCACGTCCCACTGTGCGGGCTAGAGCGGCCGCCCTCGCTGTCAGGCCTTTTCGCGGCGGTGCGGCGGCGCCGTGGAGAGGAGCTAATTGGATTTGTTGTCACCTCCTGAAGCTGCCAGGAGCTCACGTCTGCTCTGGTTACAGATGAAGACATCACGGTGACAGGCTCAGAGACAGCTCAGCTGGCATCCCAAGGCCACTAATAGAGCCATGTTGATTTAATGTCCGAGTGGAGAGGTGCAGACAAGCTGTTCAAGTTTTCCCTTCCAAACAAAGCAGGGATATACCATCCGTCATCTGTGGATCAGTAAATAAGCATCCGTGGGCCTCCAGGAGCTCGTAACCATTGCCACAAAAGAATGACAAACTCTTCGAAACGGGAAGACGGGACTCTGAAAGGGAGCATCTCTCCGGTTTACGCTGCCCTCGGGGAGCTCGACTAATTCCGCCAAACATAAATTTTACTTAACTATGTAATTATGAATGAATCCTATTAGCCTCAAAATCGCCCACTCGCTCGCTAAAGGTGCGCCCCTGTGGATGTGGTCTCCGGCGTGGGGGGCCGGGGAAGAGGAGACCTATTTATTTTCAGTGAAACCCTTCGTCCGTGCAGAAGGCATTTAGTGAGCACGTACTAGGCGCCAGGCGCTGGGGGCGTGAGCTAGGGCACCTGCCTTCGAGAAGCCCACACATGGGTGGGGTACAGACGCATAGACTGGTGGTTCCAGCCCCGAGCGATAGGTGCTGGGAAGGAGAGGAAAACAGGAGGCAAGGCGACACCGAGGAGGGGCTTCCATTCACTTTGAGGGTCTGGGATCAGTTCCCCGTAGAAGCATGTAAGCCCAGGCTCTGCTCTCGGAGGAGGCAGGGTGGCCTCGGGGGAGCAGTCCTTTCCTCCAAACCACCGGTGACTACGGAGTCCCCTTGGGCCTGCAGAGGCCTCGGGTTTCAGAGGAGTGGACAGGTCTCACGGAGGGGGGATGGGGGCGTGGCTCCGGAGGGCTGAGAGCTCGGGGAGAGGGGCCTGGGGAGGACCGGTGTCAGAGCACTCACGCCCGCCCAGCACGCCATCCCCCGGCTGCCGGTTACGGTTAGCCCTCTGCTTCCCAACAGCTCCCCAGCATCCAAATGATCCCTCCCAAGGGAATTCTCTTCTTCCATTGGGATCACGCCAGACCATGGACTACTCATGGACCACTCATGGACCATTCTCAGCAAGGAGGGGAATCTTGAAGACATTAAAGTCAACCGGACATCATCTCTGGCGCGAGCATTTAGATGCCGAGCCCCAGACCCCTCATCTTGTCCCTGTCCCCGTGTCTCCTTGGGGCCTTACCCCATGTGCCTCTCCCTTCTTTGGCCCTGATCCCTAATGGCCCATAGGACACCGTGTCAGAAGGGGCTGACGGCTCAACAGAAGATGAAATCCTTGGGGCCATTTCCCACAGGAGAACCATCATGGGAAGGCGTCTGTCCCACAACCAAGGAAGCAAACCCTAGCAGAGGACCTATAAATAATCTCAGATGAGAGCGTGGAGCCCTGCATCTTGACAAAAACCTCCCAGCCTCTCGCTGAGTGGTCCCCACCACCTCCAACCATCCCACGGTGATAGAAGAGCGGCCCGAACTCCGTAGGTCTTCAGACTGCAGCTGGGGAGGGAACACAAACTGCTCTCAAGTTCAACGGGAAAAGAGCCGAGAAGTCATCCCCACGCACCCGGGAGTATCTCCCCAAGGCCATTCCAACACAGCACATGACGCCTGGACAGAGCTGCCCCAGGAGAGGCAGCCTGGTGATAGTAACTTGTCCCCCGTGGGGCAGTCCTTGGGGAGGAGAGAGGGGAAGGGAAGGAGACAGAGACAGAGAGACGAAGACCCGGACCTACAGGACAGCTTATAACTCACCGAAGAGAAGGAAATCCCTCATTAATGAACAACCGATAAGCTCAGTAACTCAGCCAGACAAAAGCGGAGAGGCGAGATAATCAAACGATGGGCAGAGACAAAAAGGGCTATTGCTCAGCTCTAAGGGAAAAGACTGAAGCAAAAACATTGTTGCCGAGCAATAAGTAACTTTCAGACAGAAGATGCTTCAAACCCAAGCTGGTGCCATAATGGAAAAGCCCGAAAAAAGCCAGTGAATGCAGATGAAATCAGGGGATGGAAATAACTAGAAATTAGTTAATATCAAAAGCAGATGAAGACGGTACAATGTACGCAATGTGTGTCCCTAAAGTAAACAATCCGACAGACGGAACTGAAGATGCGTTTAAAGAAATAATACAAGAAAATTTTTCATAAATGGGAAATTTCCCATAAATGGATTTTCAACAGATCACAAAAATATATATACAGTGTTTCAGGAAAGCTTAACTTAGAGCCATCAACATAGAAACATTGCATGATTAAAATCTTGGAATATCAAGGATAAAAATGAGCTCTTTGGAGACCAAGACAGAAAAGGCAAATCACCCACCAGGAGAAAAATTTCTAGTTGGCCAAAGATCTGCCTACAGCCATGTTCAATGTCAGGAAGGACCAGACCACTGGCTCTGGAGTTCTAGAAACGCGAGGAGAATTATATCCTGAAAAGATGTTATTTGAGTATAATGTAAACCAGCTCTATTCCCAAACACAACAAAAGCCTGGGGATGTGACTTGTGGAAATCAACCAGTTCAAATAAAGAACTGTGGAAGGAAGAAGAGAGAGACACCCGTGGCAGGGATTGGACCCATTTAAATATAGAACTGAAATTCAGCAATTGAGGAATTACGATTTTAAAAGAGATTTAGAATTATAAATACAGAACTGGGGGTAGAGATCGGAGGCGGCGTGAGAGTCAGCCTCGGAGTGGGGGTCCGACTGATGGAGGCGGGGGTGAGTGCAGCTCAGCAGGAAAGGTTCAGGACCTTACTCGGTTCAGGACCCTCACCCAAATGATGGTGACGGAACGAAATATCTATACATCCACAAGAACAAAGAAAACAGCGGTGATCACACAGTAGATGAGAGATGTCAACAAAATTTTGGAAGATGGACAGTTGATGGATCGGTGGTAATTGACTTAGCACGCCGGAGAGCTCAAATTTAATTGATTTCAAGGGGTGAGGAGGAGGAGGGGGCAGCAAGAAGCAAACCTGCTTCCCCTACAGAAGCCCGGCCAGGCTCAGGAGCCAGAAGGACCGAGGACGTCTGAAGGCTGAAGGATAAGACGGGACTAAAGACAGGAGGACTGGGGGAGAGTCCGCACTGAGACCACCAGATGGGAGGACCAGCTGTCCTTGTCGCCTGGACCTGAGAGGAACCCTTGGGATGCGGGACTTCAGGTCGTAGGCAAACCAGATGGTCGTCCTATCCCCAGGTGTCCTCCCCATCCCCCCACCGCTACCCCACTGTGCTCCTATGAAACTGTCCCTCCCACCCCTGGGAGAAAGACGGGAATAAAGTTTACTGGGTGGCGAAAATGAACCAGGTTGTGTATCTGACAACACCAGGCACGGTGAAGACCCTACTAAAAATGGGGGGCTAGAGGAAGTTTGCCTGGAGAGTAGGGTGGGATCCACAGCCTCCCTTCCTCCTTTGGTAGAATCTCAGCAGCTGGGCTCAGACCGCAGCCCTGCTCCTCACACAGCCCCGCTCCCGGGGGGTCTGGAGACCCCCCTTCGAGGAGACCATCCAACAGAGCCTGAGCTCTGGGAGCTCCCCAGGATGGTGACCGGAAGGCCCCCCCCAGCCGTCCTCCAGGGAGAAGTCCCAGCCGGCTGACCTCGCCCCTGCACCCAGAGCCTCGCCCTTAAACACGAAGGGACGGACGGACGCTGAGAAGCACCGCCCTCGGGCAAGCACCAGACCGGAGAAGAGCCTTCAACAGAAAGGTAGAAAAAGAAAAAAACTATTTACGGAAACAGCAATAGAAACCATCGGCAGGGCTGTGTCTGTTGACTAAAACTGTTTGCTAGCACAACACTGAAAGGAACAACCGAGGAACAAGGAAGGGACTTAGAAGTTAAAGATCGGGCTGAAGAGATGCTAAACTCAGTCGCTGGCCCAGAAGACACGGTCGAGGAAACCTCGGCGACCAGAGAAACTCGAGAAACGGAGGGAGCCCCGGGACAAATCCGACTTCGCCGGAGCTGTAACGGGAGCTGCCGTTCTCTTCTTTGTCGTTTTGTGTGTTTTCCAAATTTCCCACCATGGACACATACGAGTTTTATAGTCGGAAGAAAAAATAGATAAAGATGCCACAGTCAAAAGCCACTGACCACGGAATAGGCAGCATGCTGGGAGCTCGCTCGGGGATGGGGGCTGGGAGGGCCTGGGGCCGGGCCCCCGGATCCATGGGCAGCAGGGGAGAGGGCTCCCCGAAGCTTGCTGCCCCCCCCCAGCCCCCAGCTGAGCCTCCAGGAGGCTGCGGAGGGCAGGCACTGACAGGGGAGCTTGAGGCCGGTCACTTTTCTCCGTGTGCACAAAGGACCAAGCTATGTGCGCGCTCGGGGGCCACCTGCCCAGTGGGAAGGACAGGCAGCCCTGCCTCCGGGTCAGCGCAGAAGGGGGAGCATCTCACGCCACGCACGGAGACTTCTGTCCCCGACCTCATCCAGCAGGGATTAACCAAACACCACGCCAGTCCCAAGGGGAAGGCTGGGCAGACCCCATTCCAAGCCCCAGGCACCCTAACTCACCGGCATTGAGCAGGGGCTGCGGGGGCCCAGGAAGGGAGAGGAGGGGCCTTCAGCTTCCCTGACGGTTCCTTTAGGCCAGCAGGGATTTTAAAAACAACTGCCAAGGTGGAAGGCAGCAGTGACCTTGGCTGCCATGAGTCACGGTGCCCATGCAAGATGATGGTAGAGCCTGTAGGAGGCGCCCTCGTGCTTCTCAGAGCCACCCGGAGGCCAGTCACCTTCTCTCCCCTCTCCTCCAACCTCCACCAGTCAATAAGGAAACTGAGGCTCAGAGAGTGGTGGCAACTGGCCCGGGAGGCCCAGCTCTGAAGGAAGCACGGACTCCCCGCCCCGGGCCAGCCGCGTCCCACCTGCCAGGCTCCAAGCCTCCCGCGCCACCGCACTTCCTCGGGGACCTCACCAATGACCCACGGAGGCCACGGATGGAGGGGACAGTAGACGTTAGTCTGGAAACACTCGCCCAGACTTTCACCTGCCGCCACAAGTAAAGGGGGACACCGTGCCCCTTCCTCTGTCTTGTCTCATGCCTCCCCGGGCTCCGAGTGCCCAACCAGCCTGACTCCCACCACCAAGCCCCACAGCGTCCGTGGGACAACCAAAGCGGGAAGTGAGGAGGCCACACCGCCTCCATTCGGGGTTTTCTGCTCAATTTCTGCCAGGTGCCTCTGAGGAGAGCAGCAGACCCCGCCTGCCTTGAGGATCTGCAAGAAGGAAGCAGGTCCCAGAAGCAAGCATCGATCTTTCGAGCAGAATGCAAATGTGCCCTTAATACATTCCCGTGTTTCTTTGACCCCGGCTGGAATCAGAGTGCCCAGTGGGTCCCAAGGGTGTCGCCTGCGGAGGGGTTTTCTCAATTAGCGGTAAACCGCTGCAGACGGACCTCGCTTTCAGGTCTGCGGATGTACACGGAGATGCAGGCACAAGTCTGGGGCTGAAGATCACACCTTATGCAGAGCCAGAGGGGCCAGACGGCTCCTGCCACCCCACAATCGAGGGCCAGCCCGTCTCCTGCCGACACACCCTTCGGACTTGACGGCCCCATATTCCTGAGCAGTCACGTTCTCTCCCTTCTCCGGGCTTTGCTCCTGAGGGTCTCTCTACCCCGAGTTTTCTCCTCCAAGAAGCCTTCTTGGATGATCAGAGAGGGTGAGGGAACTCTGCCATGGTCCCTGAGCACCTCCTTGTCCCCCTGTGATGTGCCTCCTGGACCGGCCTGGGAGCTCCGTGGGGGCAGCGATGGGTCTTAGTTCCTTTTGGATTCCCTGAGCTCAACACAGTACCTGGTGGGGAAGGGCTCCTCGGTGAAGATGGATGAACGAGGGACTCTCCAGCCAGCCCTCTCTCCCCTTCCCCGAGAGGTCAGTGACGGGGACTCCAGAACCGTCTGGCCTCCTCAATAGTCTTGCTGCCAGGGAGACACTGGGACCTCAGGATCTTCCTCTACCTCGCACTGTGGGTCCTAGCCAGAGCACCAGGGTCCATTCCCGAGGAGACTACGCACGCACCCCACCCTCTGCAGGAATGTGAGTGCAGGCCGAGTTGGCTGACGGCTCTCCCCACCCTGTCCAGCATCCCCAAGTGTCCCACCACAGCGCCTTCCCCCATGGGGCCCTGGGAGCACAGACACCCCAAGAAGCAAGAGCCCATTGGTTCTTGGAGGAGAGGGGTCAGCTAAGACACTCGCAAGTTAACGAGACAGCTGAGAGGTTTTCTGGGCCCAGGGTCTCCAGGGAAGGGAAGGGTGGGAACAGGCAGAAAGAGGAGGTCCAACACACGGGCAGCGGGACCTGCTGGACTCCCTTCATGGACGTCTTTCTTCACTGTCCCAGCCTCTGGCGTCCTCTCAACAGCTCAGTCGCCACCAAGAAAGCCCTGGCTTCTTGGAGCCTCGTCTTGTCTCATGAAGAAGTCATCTTGTGTTCAAGCCGCCCGGCGCGCGGTAAGAACACACACAGCCAAGGCTGCTCTGTGCCCCGCCAACCGCCCCATCTTCTGCCGCCCCGAAGGCAGCTTCTGTCCCAAGCGTTTCTTGACCGTGCCCCCTCTGTCCTTGATCCTGTCCCAGTGCTCGGAGAGGGGCCAAGCCTGGGCGGCGGCTTCCCCTTCACAGAGCTCCAGCGCTCCCGGTGTCTCTGGCTGACGCGGACCTGCGGTGCCCTCCTCGCCCCCGGGCACCCCGTGAATGCGAAGGCTGAGGGCAGCCTCGAGGAGGAACAACGGGCACATTCCAAGTGAGAGTCGAGCCATGACCTCTGCTGGTGCCCGTGAGCTCCTGGGCCCCTCACAGCCTCTCCTCTGCACGTCCCCAGGGAGGGGACACAAACTTGTCAGACCGGCCCTCCAAGGGCACGGGACACATCGGTCCTTGCATCCAGCGTGGCTCCTGAAGCATGAGCGAGCAAGGTGCAAAAGAAAGAAGGTTCTCTCCTCAGTGCAGAGGAGGCTCCTGGGGACCCTCCCGGGTCCACGGGCCCACGTGGCGGCACCAAGCCCACCGCGGCTGGCTTCAAGGCCTCGCGAACAGGACAGAAACCTCCCCCTGCCCCAGGTTGGGAGTCTCCGTGGCCAAGGAGCTTACAGCCCGAGGAAGGTGGAGACCCGTAGTGTCTGGGAGGTGCTGGGACAGCAGCTGGCCCCGGGGGGGAGGGCCAAGGGTCCCTGGAGGAGGGCGTGCCTGAGCAGCATTTACAGCCGCATGGGGACAGGAGGGAGGGGGCTCCGGAGAAGCCTGACTCGGCTCGGGGCAGGAGGCTGATGTCCCCGCTCTGCAGCCAGGCAGGGAGAGTGCATTCCTCCCTCCTCCGTCTTTCCGTTCTGCTCGAGACCCCCAGCAGGCAGTGCGAGGCCCGCCCACGTGGGGAGGCCACCTGCTGTCCTCGGCCCATTGGGTCACTAGCTAATGACATCCGGCCGCCCTCTCACGGACACGCAGAAATGACGATGAATCTGGGCACCCTCGGTCCCACTCAGGTGGACGTAAAATTAACCATCACACGTGGTCAACAAGAATGACTTAACCAAGGAGGAGCAAGATGGCGGAGGAGGAGGAGGCGGAGAGGGTGTCTGATCCCAGAAGTTCAGCTAGAGAGTGATCAAACACTCTAAACACCTACAGACTTAGCAGGAGAGAGAAGAGGAGAAGAACAGCACCTCTAGGAACAGAAAACCGGCCACTTTCCGGAAGGTAGGACGTGCAGAAAAGTGGATCCAAAGCGAGGGGAAGAGAGACCGCGGGGGGGAGGGGCCGGCTCCCGGCAAGCCGCAGAGCAGCGGAGCACAGAATCGGGACTTTTAGAAATCTGCTCCACTGAGGGACAGCGCTCCAGAGGCCAAGCGGGGCGTGGAGCCCTTGTGGGGACAGCGTGGTCTCAGGACCCGTGGGGTCACAGAAAGACCGGGGGAGTCTGAGGGTGGCAGAGCTCCCGGATATCAGAACAGGGAAGCCAACGGCAGAGACCGAGCCGAACAGTGAGCTACCAGCTCGGGCTTACCTTGAACCACAATCCCGGCACAGTCAGGTCACGTCTCTTCGAGCAGGGACCCCACGAGGGGCAGATCCGGGGAGACCCCCTCCTTCCTCCTCCGGGAGGAGCGGCGCGGTAGCGCGCGGCAGGAATCTGCTGGGTTTGGAGACTCCAAACGGCCGTGCGCCAGGGACAGAGACGCTCGGTCACAGGCCGGGGGAGCTCGGAGCGCGGCCGGAGACCAGGGAGACGGAGGGACTGACTGCTTTTCTCTGTGGGCGCACTGAGGACTGGGGCCCCGAGCTCTCGGCTCCTACCGTCCGGAGACTGGGAGGCCGCCATCTTCATTCCCAGCGTCCAAAGCGGTACGGAAAGCGTTCAGGGAACAAAAGCTCCGAGAGCGAACCCAAGCAGATTACCTAGCCCGGCCCCCGGCAAGGGCGGTGCGATTCCGCCTCGGGCAAAGACACTTGAGAATCTCTGCGACAGGCCCCTCCCCTAGAAGATCAGCAAAAATGTCCAGCCAACACCAAGTTCACCAATCAAAGAAAACGGCGGAACTCCTGAGTTAGGAAAAAGCAACACATAGAATTCATGGCTTTTTTTTCCCATGATCCTTTAGTCTTTCAGAGTTAAATTCTTTAAATTTTATTTTTTTTCTTACTGTATTTTATTTTTTTATATTTTTATTTTTCCTCTTTCTTATTTTAACGTTTTTTAACTAGTATCTAATC
>CM052896.1:120094983-120127444 GCA_028534135.1 Potos flavus
GGGGTAAGAGAGGGAAACCCTCCAGGAGCATCAGAAGCAAGGGGAGGACAGGTAATTGTTCAGAGTTGCTAATGAGTATGTTCTTTAGTAGATGTTATTGCTTGGATTTCACGGCTTCCAATGGACGTTGTTCCAGGACGCAACCATTTGGTTCAGCTTTGTATCTGAAACGCAATGAATATCTTTTTTTTTTTTTTTTTTAAGCCTTCTGGTCAAGAAATAAAGTGTCCTAGATTGTTCTCTTTCATCAAATTCTTGACTGAGATACAGTGTTTTCACCGTTTGCAAGTGAAACAATATCCATGCAGTCAAGGCTTTAACATCCTGTTTCCTCAACAAAGTTATACTTCCAGGACAGTTTTCCAGGAAGGTCAGGCCTATGCATTTAGATCAATGAAGACCTTCTTGCATTTGGTTCTTGGCTCCGGTTGAGACTGGAAGTAATATTGACATGTATCTTTTATTCCTGGGACTATAACATTGTGCTAATAATAACCACGAGAAAACAAGTGAATGCAACATTCTAGACTTATCCCCCCCCCCCCCCGCCTTATGTTTCAAGTAAAGAGTGGAAGAATCATGAATAATAAATATGGAGATAAGAGAATGAAACTGGGAAATGAATTTGCTGCAAAATATTTGCATATTTTATTAAAAGAAACTGTATGAGACCCATAACAGGGCGGGATGATTTATATTTTGATTTGATTTGTGTACATCATGCCCCTGGGAGGAGTTGTCTTTCCCATTGGTGTTGAAGACTTGGTGGTGCGTTAGGGTTTAGGGGCACTAGGATGTTGACTCTGAGCCTCCTGTATTACAGAAATGGAAACTGAGGTCTGGGGGAAATTATATGGATGGTGGCAGAGCCACAATTCACCCGGAAGAGATTCCATTGTCTTAAAAATATAAGGAACACGCTAAAGATGTAAAGTAAGTCATGCGAGTCTTTACCTCCACAGGTTTTTACATCTTTGCTTAAAGTTAGGAGAAAAAGAGTCCTCACCTCCTGATCTTATTAAAACACAGGCGAAAACACGGACAAACGAACATATGGGTGTATTTGTATCTATTTTGACAGAGACAATTGTTTCATTGAATATATCCAAGACACCCCTCCCCCACCATTCCAGCCCTGCTCCAAGAACAAGCGTAGCAAACAGATCTCTCTTCAGTGAAATGACGGGGCGTTTATGGAATATTTCCTCCCTGCTTCAAACCCTCTCTGCTACGGAACAATTGTTCTGATGGCTACTGCTGATTGTATGGCAATGTCTAAAGCTTGGGGTTGTTACCCGCTTAAAACCAGAAGGCCTGGGATGATCAGCATATTTCTATAGGGTTTGTCTGCAGTTCATGTCATCCACAAAACTAGGGTTGTCTTTGGCGACTTCCACTCTGGGTTGATCTTTTCAGGAAACTACTCTTCCCTTTCAGTGGCTGCCTTACAGATTCATGGGTCTACCGAGCCGCTCAGGAACCCTCCATGTTTTCTGGTTAGTACACTCTCCCATTTCCCACAAAAGCTCTTGCAAACTCTTTCCACTGTTCTCACCTTCCTTCCTTCTCAGAGGATGGCTTGTCCCCTGCTGCACTTGATCTTGGCCAAAAGGCCGGGAAGCGATGGCTTGTCCCCTGCTCATCAGTAAACAGAAGCTATTCAGGTGCGTGTGCGGAGCTTAGGTACCAGGCTGCCTACTTTCAGCACAATGCCCAGCACAGAGCATGCTTGCTAAGGGGTTTAACTGATGAAGAACCAGCCCTAGGAGGTGCAGGCCCAGTGGAGCAGAGGTGCAACGAAAATAAGCAAAGGTAGCATCACAATTCATTGGAAATACCTTGTTTCAAAACGGGAAGACTGGGATCTAAGCCAGATCAATCAATAACTATCCATATAACTTTTGGAAAATACTCCTTCTTTCCTTCCCTCCCTCCCTTCCTTCTTTCCTTCCTTCCATCATCCATCCATTCGACCCACATCCATCTACCCATCTGTCCATCCATCCATCCTTCTATCCATCATCACATCCATCTATCCATCCATCCATCCTCTTGTCCTTCAATCCATCCATCCTCCCATCCATTCATCCAGCTTCACATCTGTCTACCCATCCATCCATTCTCCTGTCCTTCCATCTCTCCATCCTCACACTAATCCATCCCTCCTCACATCCATTCATCCACCCGATCAATCATTCATTCATTATCCCATGAGCCATCACCCAGCACCCACCTCGAGCTGGGCATCATGTGGGCACTGAGAATATAGACACAATAAGATACACACCCTCCCTGTGAAATGTTGTCCGGTAAGAAGCATGAATAACTAATGCAACAGGGTGAAGACTGCAATGAAGCACAAAGTGAGAGGAAGCCCAGAGGAAGGTGGTCAGGGACGAGGGTGGCCCTGAGCTGGAGCTGGAAAGATGAAGGGGAAGGAGTCTAGTGAGGGGAGAGGGGAAGATCAGAAGGCTCAGGCAGGGCAGCAGGAGGACCGGGGTCTCCAAACTGCAGTGGGGTCTGAAGGGTCGTGTGAGTTTATGTGAATTTCTACCTGCAACAGGACAGCCAGTAGGAGAATACTCTTTAGCCAGGCCAGCCAGTTTCCATGATGCTACTAGGGAACCAAGTCCTAGGCTTGTCGTCATGTCAGGTGGATAAGACAGCAAAATCTATGCGTTCTTAGCCTTTGACCTTGGATGCCTGCCTTGGGTCTCGGGGACTCCCAGACTCCCTTGCATTTGCGGTACAAATGAGGACACTGGGTCCCAGAGAAGGGCAGGAACTGGTCCAAAGTCACGTATGGCCACGTGCCGCCAAAACGTTCGGTGGCATTACTCACAGAGGCATTCAGAGATGAGGAGAAGATGGTGCCATCCAGAGAACGGGGGCCAGAGGAGAGGCAGGCTGAGGATTCAGTTCATTAGAAATCTGACTCACATGCAGCTTTTAGAGAACGAAGTGAGTACTGCTGCCTCTTTTGCTTCCTGGATCTATTCCTCCTCCTTCTGCTCACGCACCCCGCTGCCTCCGAGGGCATCATCCCTTCTCCTTTGTACGCATCCTGAGGGGGTGTGTCAGTCGAAGGGTCCGTTGCTCCCTAGGTGGGGAATGGCCACTTGACCTGGGGCTCAACCAATCAGATTCTCTCCTGAGATCCTTGGCCAGAGACTGACAAGTATTTAAAAAGGCTGGTGCTGGTTCACCCCAGAAACGGCCTCCCCAGGGATGCTACGCAGTCCTTTCTACCTACATTCCCAGAGTCACCTTGTTCTGTTTGTGTGTGTCTGGGCCAGCTTTCCCTTCCCTTCTGTGAGTGTCCCATGTGTGTGGCCTTGGATGGGCTGTTTTGTCTCCCTTAACTTCCATTCCCTTATGTATACAATGGCATAATTATCCCACCTTGCGGGGCTGTTGTAATGATCAAGTGAGTCAACGGGGCAAATGCATCCTGCAAACTGTAAAGTGCTCTAGGCATTCGAGAAGCTATGATTATGATTATGACCAACTAGTGGTCACTGAAAGCACAGCGCACGAGTGTTCTGAACAGCCCTTGTGAGAGGCCAGGACTGCTTTCCACCAGTGACTCCACTTAAAATGTATTGCAGAGGGAGCCCATGGGGAATAGACTCCATCGTTTTGCATGCTGCTCATTAAAAAGAATTTCTAAAAATAGACCCATGTCAGAGAAGGTGTCCCAGAAGGGAACATTTTTCTGAGCTTGACCCAAATCCCTGTGATCTCATTCTGCAACAGCTGGGCTGCCTAGGAGACAGACCTGACCTAGCTCAGCTTCTGTGGTCATTTTCTGCCTCCGGAGAGGTCCCGATCCTTTTCTCTGCATGTTTGGGGCACGAGGTCCCACCTGGAACCACAACCTTCCCAAGTGCTGGAGCCCAAGTGCCTCTAGGTTCCTGTCCTCCCTACGGTCAAGCAGCTTCCTTCTTCGAGAGCACTTGGAGTCGGGAGGGCAGGCCTGATGGACTCATCTGATGTGCCCTGGGCCCTTTAATCTGGGCCTCGTCTTCAGGTCCTTTCCTGAGTTTCGAACCTGTGCAAGCGGTACCTGCTAATGCCCATAGATACACCTACCCGTGATACGCTCATTCTGCACCAGTCCCCACTCCCCTCGTCCCAAACTCCACCTCTTGCTCCGCACCTCCTCCCCCCACCCAGGAGCTGAAGCCCGACACTGGGACTCCTCCCTCAGGTCCCCTCTCCCTGTCCCTCATGTCCTGTATGCCAGCAAGTCCTGCCAATATTCATCCCCCCTGCATCTTCCCTTCTGGAAGCTCAGTGGAAGGATACATCTGAAGGCCTCTTTCTTTCTTTTGTTCTTTCTTTCTTTCTTTCTTTCTTTCTTTCTTTCTTTCTTTCTTTTTTTCTTTCTTTCTTTCTTTGAGGGGGAGGGGAAGGAGAGAAATAATAGTAAATGGGAAGGAGAGGACTCTATAATTCCTATAAGGATAGGCCCCTGGATGTTCCCCTCACCCACAGAAAGAGAAACTGATGTTCTCAGAAGACAATGAATCACGGCTGCTGCTCGCCCATCTAGTGTCTTTGTAAGAATTAGGAAAACATGCCCCTGTCTCTGGGCTGACACAGCCTTGTACTAGTGTGCATGCCTTGGCAAGCAGAGCACAGACCAGATTTCAACTTCTAATCACCGCCTTGTGCAGTAAACTACCTGCACAACCATACAGGGCAGACTTGAGAGTGACTTGCCTAAAATCCCACAACAAGGAAGCTGAGAAAGGAACCGAGGACTTTAGATAAGTTTGGAGCTCTTTCCTGTGTACTCCTTGACTTCTTGGGACCCCTCTTCCCTCCCAAGCTGTAACAGAATTTCAACAGCAGATGACAATGGAGCTCCTGTCAGTATCCTGTCCTAGCACCTCAGGTCCTCACTCAGTGGAATGGGATCTTCATGATAAAGAGCGAAGAGAATATGCTCGGCACAGAGTCTTGACAATCTGGTGCAGTGTTGGCGGGCAGTACTAAGGTGCCCTTGGATCAGAGACATCAGCCCCCAGAATAGTCTTCCCTTGGATCACCCACGGAGGCCGTCAGGTGCAGGCTGCGAGCTGTGATTGACACCGGCTGGAGTTGGGGCCTGATGGAGCCCTCCTCCACACAGACACAGGGGGCTCGGCGTGTACGTGATCCAACGCAGGCTTCTGCTGAGAGCCCAGCAAACTCTCCGGGACCCGGGGTCCATCTTTGACGAGGCGGTCCCATTTCAACCTCGTTTTGTGCGAGAGAAGGCAAGCCGTGTACCTGGTGAGTGTTAGGACAACAAGATACATTTTAAATGCGTCGCAAGTATTGGCTTTGTAAAGCAGAGGGTCAAGGGCTATTCCCCAAGCTTCCCCAAGATGGTCTGGACTCAGTTGCCTCCAAAACCTACCCCTTAACCACTTTACTCTGTGGGCTTTCTAGAACTGAACTGTGGTTGCCTGCATCATTTATAGGGAATGCTTTCTGAATAAATGACTGTATCAGACGAACTCCGAAGGGCTTCTCGTGCAAGGCGTTTCCCGCATATTATCTCACAGGCGATGATCCAACGACTGCACGAGGCAGCATTGTATCCTCATCCTCCCACTTCGATGACAGGTAAACTGAGATTCGGAAAAGGTGCGGGCCAAGGAAGGGCTACCCTTGCTGCTCCCACCTGCCTCGTGGTCTCGCAGCCAGCAGACCCGAGCTCTTGCTTTGTTTGGCCTCTGTGTCTCCAGGTCTTCCATTCCTTTGCCCAGAGAATGGGGGAAATAATACCTCTCATTGTGATAACAAAAAGGAGAAAATTGGGTGCTTTGCAAGGGCATCAGTCATATGCCAATGGGAGCCATTGCCTATTGCCAGCATCACCGGGGAGGCCCGGTATGCCAGGGAGGTTGAGCCCTGCGGCATCCTGCTAGAAACGTCCATGTGCTTGCAGGCCAGAGTGCACCTCCCAGCAGCCCAGTGACCGTGGAGGAAGGAAACCCCCTTCCTTGGGGTGATTTTTCCCAACCTCTTTCCTTAAACCCTGATAACCTGGAGGTATCCCTAGTAGCTCTAGGAAATCAGAGATTTTAGAATGTACTGAAAGATGGTGGAGTCATATCATCTGATTAATTTTCTGCTGTTTTCCAATTTCTTTCGAGCTATGGAGATGATTCATGATGAAAAGAATCAATCTACTTAAAAAAAAAGGGGTCGTTCTTTCTGATCGTACACTGGCTTTGTAAAGCAGAAGGTCAAGAGCTACCAGATTTCAACTTCTAATCACCGCCTTGTGCAGTAAACTACCTGCACAACCATACAGGGCAGACTTGAGAGTGACTTGCCTAAAATCCCACAAAAAGGAAGCTGAGCCAGGAACCGAGGACTTTAGATAGGTTTGGAGCTCTTTCCTGTGTACTCCTTGACTTCTTGGGGACCCCTCTTCCCTCCCAAGCTACAACAGATTTTCAACAGCAGGTGACAATTAGATTTCCGCCGGCCTCTCTGCTGTGGCCAGGGCCTCTCGGGGAAGCTGAGAGTTGTCCCTACTCTCCTTCTCAAATCCCAGACGGCAAAGGCAGACGCCGGCCCTGTCCTGTGCGGGATTGGTGTCCTGTTGGACGTACTGGGCTGTGGCTTGTAAGGCAGGAGACCTGGTTGGAGGCTCATCTCTGCTGCTGATTGGATGCTTGACCGAGGCCAGCGGTTCTCAGAGGGATGCTTTTGCCCTGCCAGGAACGACTGACAAATTCTGGAGATATTTGTGGTTGTCATGACTGGAGAGATGCCTCGGAGGTCAGCAATGCTGATCAATGTCCTACGATGCACAGGACAAGCCCCAGCCCGGCCCCTCCTGCCGCGGACGCATCCGGCTGCGAGGGTCAGTGGTGTCCAGGCTGAGAGGCTCTGGTCTCCAGGAAATCCCTTCTGTCTGAGACTTGCTTTCGTCATCTGCAAAATGGTAGTGGAGGGGTGGCACTAGGTGATGGCTAAGGTCCCCTGACGCTCCCATGATCTAATTGTGTCTCTGGCTTGGGGGTGACTCATCCCCGACTTCCTGCCCCCGTGACACCAGAGCCCCACGGAGCCACTCCAACGCTGGGATGCCCACGTGACACGGGGCTCAGCTGGGAGACGTCAGCAGGAGGCTCTTTGCAGTGACAGCCACCAGGAAATGCCACCCTGGAAGGCAAACACTCTCAGCCCCCAAACCCTCCTTTCATTTGTTTGTGTCCTTGTCGCCTCCTTAAAAAGGGCACCGTGGCTTCTGCACCTGCCAAGTTCGACTAATTGGAACTTCTCATCTGGCGATCGTACGAACATCGAGCCCAGCAACTTGCCCAGGCTTTCCAGCATATTCCAGCTTCGGTTGGCTTTTTGAGATGGGTCCAAGCAGCGTAAAGTTCCTAACAGTTGATACGCGATTTCGGGAGCTCTGTCTCCTCTGGCTTTTTGTCCTGCTCGCCCAAGGATTGCCTCGGGCACCACCTCCGGTCCCTCCTGCTCCAGACCTGTCTCTTTGTTCTTCCTCGTCTGCGTTTCAGTGAGATACCTGGTGGGACTTCGGTCCTGACTCCATCACTTCTTAAGGGGGATGCGGTAGCTGCGGGGGGTCCCGCCCAGAACTCCCTCCCGGAGAACCTGCTGTGGGCAGGGTCGTCGGCAGACAGAGCCCCTGGCTGCTACACCTTCAAGTCCTCAGCAGTGCCCACCCGGAGGCCATGCCCTCCCTCGGCTCTTCCCAGCCAGCGACCTTGGTGGGGAGGTGGGGATGGACCATTGCTGCCTGACCCGTCGGGATGCCTCTTACAGGCAGTCCTCGCTCTGGGGCTCCCAGGATTGGCCGGCGCTTGCTTTGAGAGCCGCCCTGTGGTCTGAACCAACTTCTCCCGGCCTCCTCCCTTCCTTCTCTTTTGTCCCAGGTCTCCAACCCACATCACAGTCAGAAGGACCCCCCTTCCCCTTCATCCTTCCTGCCATCTGTGTCTCAAAGGACCTGAACCGACACATCTGAGCGAGTCTATGACAATCCCTGAGTCTCAGTTTCTTTGCTGGTAAAACAGAGAGATACGATCAGATCTGCTGTATCTCACAAGGTCATTGTGGGGAGTCAATGACCAAATACACATGTGACTTCCATACAGTCACGTGACTATGGTGCACTCTGGTTCCCATCAAAGTTTGCTGGCCCTACGTCTCATTTCCGAAGGCACCCCTGTAGGCCGGTCCCAGGAAAGTGAGATCGCTCCTGAGGTTCTACTTGGAATTACTCTTGATCAGGGGGCACCGTAACCTATTTAGCATCCAAAGCCCCCCCGCTGAATGGCAGCCCTTCTGCACAATTGTGACCACGAACGAAGCCCTCCTACCATTTCCAAATGCCTGCTCTGGGGCACTGCCGGGCCCCCGAGTGAAATCACTGTGCTAAACCGAGAACAGCTGAGATGTTCCTACGGCCTCATTCCTCCCAAAGCATTGACTCTCCAGCCCTCTTATTTATTTTTGTCCTTTAAATTTCGCTTGTATTTTTGTAAGCGACCTCATTCCCTTGCTGAAGGAGATGGCGGAAGAAACAGATGAGCAAAAGAATCCTTTCACCTTCTGATGCGGCTCCGATCGCTCCCGTGAGGGGCTGCCTGCTTTATGGGCCGGAACCCCCGACCCAGCCGTGCAGTCGCTCCAGCGGGTGGAGAACTCCGGTCTTCCAGAGTTTCCTTGCCGCCCACGTGGGGGGTCCCCGCTGCTTCCCTGCTCTAACCATCTTATTGCTTCCGCTTTAGATTCATGGCGTCTCTTAGTGGCCGTGCAATCTTGGGCAAATCGCTTCTCCTCCTACGGTTCCTTAACCGGGCAGTGGTGAGGATTATACCTTCCCTGCCTGACTCAGAGGGTCTTTGGATGGTGGCTGAGAAGCTGTGTCGGGGAGGCTGAGATCTTGTTTGCAAAAACGGCCATGACTGCCCCTCAGTCTATACCCTTACAATTTGACGTTGCCTTCCTTTCATTGAGGGGAGCCCATTACTTGGCCCCATGAATCTGGCCCGTGACTTGCTTCAACCAAAGAAGCAGAGTAATGATGGCATGCCATCGCTGAGCTTCAGCCTCCAGACGCCTTGCACGCCACCCCTAGCTCTCCTGGCCTGCTGCCTCTGCCAGGTAAGCGCTCCCAGGCTGGCCTGACGGGGGTCACTAAACAAGCTCTTGAAGCAGAGGCGAGCTGTCCCATTGGAGGCCACCCCAGACCCACCGGCCCCGAGCCAACCTGGACGCTGACGACAAACGGGCAAGGGACCGAAAGAACACCCAGCGGCATCGTCTAAATTGCCTACCCTGGAATCATAAGCAAAATAAATGGTCACTCTTTGAAGCCACTCAATTTCGGGACAGGTTGTTATGCGGCAAAAGCTAACCGATACACTTGGTATAGAATAGAGGAAAGGTGAGCGGGGGCCAGTCATCCCTGAAGCCCAACCCATTTCACGGCTCTCGAGAAGGGGCGAGGGAATGAGAATGCAGAGCAGGTGCCCCCCCAGCCTCCTCAGGGCGGGCACAAAGTGCTCAGCAGTTGGGTCTGATATGTCAGTGACCAAAAACTGCATGCAAGCAGGAAAAAAAAAAAAAAAAAAAAAGCCTGGGTCTAAGGTTGTTATTTATAGCGAAAGTTTAAACAGGGAAGCTCTGTCAGTTTTCTGAATTACTGACAGTTGCAGAAATGTTAATACAAATCTTTATAAGACTGGCCAGATGTTCGATATTAAACAAGCATCTGTTTTGTATAAAAGACTTTTTATGCCCCCCGCACTGTCTCTTCTCTCTCTCCCCTCTTCGCCCCCCATCCCGATCCCGTGATAGATCAGGGCGATAACTGAGGGTAATTACCTCAGCTCTGGGTTTATTTAGTTTCTGAGTGCCGGTGTCCACGGTGTCAAAAATACACCCCAAAAAATAACCCTGGAAAAGGTTAATAATGGCCTTTCTGGTGTCATATTCTGCACTTTATGTGTTGTGGTAATTACTATCATTAGGGCTGTAAGAATGTCTAGTTATCTTTCTTAATCACATACTATAAAGAAGGGCTTCTGAACACATATCTATTATTTAATCAAAATTTCACAGTTATTGGCATTTGTGCTCCAGCAGGGCTGTGTTTATTTTCTGTTTGCAAGGGGGAGCGTTGCCTCCCGGAGGAGAGGGGGCCCCACGTCCATACCCACTTTCATCACTGTCATAGCGTGTGGCATTCGGTGCTATTAATACCGGCGACGCCAAGCACGTGTTGTTACTCCCCACTTGGCGCTTTTGGTGGCATTCTAGGAAAAGCACTTTTATTAACAAATACAAGGTGGGAACGTGTGCCCTAGATGAACCCCGTGGCCTGGAAGGGGGGATTTGGGGGGGCTGAGACCTTCAGGGATGTACCGTTTCCAGGGTCGGAGAGCGAATAGGGCGGTGGGACCACTCCGGATGCCCCGTGATGGCCACCTCGCCCCTCGAGTGCCCCCCACACTGGCCTTCCCCGAAGAGGCACCCTTGCCCCATTTTGCAGGTAAGGAAATAGGGGCTGGAGAGTCACTTGCCCAGGTCGCCTCTCCGATGAGCTGGAACTTGAGGCTATGGTCACATCAAAACACTGCCGCCCGCTCCCAGCCCACACTCGCGAAACAGTGGCCCCCAGCTCATTAGAGCTGAGCGCTTCAAACGTGGTGAGTCCACTTGGAGATGTGCTATGAGTGGAAGAATCCACACTGGGTTCCCAAGACCCAGTACCAAAAAATGTGGGCCATCCCAGTAGTCGTTTTTAATATTATTCCAGGTTGAAATGATATTTCGGATATATTGGACGTAATCAAACATGTGATTGAAACTAATGTCACCTGTTTTGTTTTTTTTTTTCTTTTTAAAATGTCACTACTAGAAAATTTAAAATTACATCCATGGTTTGCATTCGTGGCTCACGTTGTATTTTGATGGGATGGCGTGTCCCAAATTGAATTTGCACATTCCTTCAACAACGCTTCATCTTATTGCTGCAGAGCTGTGGTTCGAGGCAGGGGTGGGGGGTGATTTCGTCCCCCAGGAGACATTTGGCAAGATCTGGAATCGAGTTTAGCGGTCACAGTTTGAGGGGAACTACCGGTGTCTGGCAGGCAGAGGGCAGGGACGTGGGCCCGGACCCTGCAGGGCACAAGGCGGCCCCCACCAAGGAGCATTCCTTGACCCAAAGTGCTTGTAACATTTGATTTAGAGGACCCCGGTTTAGAGTCCTACTTGTATACTTTGTTCCCAATCTGGGGATCCCCGAGGATGTTACCGATGCTCTGTGAGAAAGAGGAACAGTTCCATGATGGCGTTCGTATCGATCACGTCTTCCCTCCTTCCTGATCTTTCTTCCCCACAGAATCAGAAGCGCACGTCTGACTATATAATTTTCGCATATTCTTGCCGCATGGTCGGCGGCCATATTTCCTCAGCGGTGTTTTGTGGAAGCAAAGCCCTCCTCCCAGGAGAGATTGTGCAGCCCCCTGGAGGGAGGACGCACTGTTGGACTGGGAAGACCTGCCTGGAGGAGGGGGAGGAATAAAGGGGAGGCGATCCTGGGTGGGAAGTAAGCAGGTACCCGTCCCCTGGGCAGACAATGGATGGGGCTGGGGAATCCTTACCCTTTACATTTTCTCGAGGCCCTAGCCTGGAGAAAAGACCAAGGAGAAAGAGCGGAGCGCTGGCTTGGGATACCTGCAGCCGTGCCCAGGACCTGGGTGTTGGCAGGTGCGGAAGGGCTGATTCTCCAGGCTACCCCCAAGGGCCCGGGCACGGCCTGTGCGTTCTCCAGGCAGCCGAGGCGGCCAGTGCTCTTGGAAGAGTTGGGCATGGCCAAGGCCAACCCATAGGGACCTGAAAAGTGGGGGCCTGGGCTGGAAATCCAGAGCACTGCAATGCGCCTTTCCACTTTGTGCAGGGTGGGAGGGCTTGGCTGGGGAATGTGGGACACCTGGAAACCAGCATTCCGGGACAGACGGAATAAGGATCTAGCTCCGGGTTAGGGCCTAAGTGTGTCCCAGGCAGGCGTGACCGGGGCAAGACATTTACTACAATTGGGTAATTGGCATGGAGCTCAGGCCCTTAGCTCAGGTGTACGAAAAATGGCACTTGGTTTTCTCCCAAGCAGCTGAGGCATACGTGGCTAGCTGCTCAGCCAAGCTTCCTACGCCTCTTCAGGACCGTCTGGGAGTGGCTGTCCAGCCAGGGTGGCATTCCCCAGCCCCCCAGCATCCCAGTGGTGGCAGGGTCTAGAAACAGTTTTCTCATTACCCTGCCTCTGAGGGCCTGAGGGCTGCCGGGCTGATGTCTGGGTGAGGTTTACCAGCTGAGGGCACGAGGACAGGAGGGTATGAGGACCCTAGGGCATGGCAGAGAAGGGAGGATGTGGAGGAGTGAACCCAAGGGCTGAGCCGGGGGAGTTGGTGTGTTTTGAGTCCCTGGAAGCTGCTCCAAGAAGCGCGGTCTCCTTTGCCCGTGTTGGGTTTTGGGGAGTCTGCAAAGTGGCCGGGGGGCTGCACGCATTCCAAGAGGCGTTCAGAAAGCACCTGCTATGTAGCAGGCTGCATGTTTGGCCCAGGGGCAACGGACGTGGCTGTGATGCGGGCTGGGGCCCACAGCCGGTGGGGGAAGAGACGCAGAATAAAAGCGATCCCTTGATTGAACGTGCGCTCTGGGCCAGGGAGGACTCTAAGTGTCATGTGTTAACTCAGTTCCTTCTTCCCACCCGCTCGCAGAGGAGATGGTATCATTACCAGCATTTCTGTTCTGTAGACCATGCCATTGGAGTTCCACAGGTCAACAGAAGTCTCGGTAACTTTCCCGAGGTAGTAGAGCTGGGACCCCAATCTAGGCAAACTGGCTCCAGAATCCGCCCTCACTCCCGTGGGAGACTGTTTCTTGGGGCAGAGAATAAAAACCAACTCCCCTCCCTCCCCAAAAATCCAGCCTAACCTTAATCTCCCTTCTTATTCTCTGGCAGAATTGACTACACCCCCATCATGTGCACCATAGAATTTTGTTAAGACAAAAATTATAGGTGTTCATCTCCGCTCGTAGGTTGTGGGGGAAGAAGAGGCTGTACTGGGTTTTGTAGCAATAATAATGTGAAGCCAACAGCCCTCATATCTCAGTGGTTTCCTAAATAATGATTTCCTTCCCTCTTAGCGGTCTGTGGGTCGGCTGTGGCTCATCTGGGCTTGATCGGACTTCCACCCAGATTTGCTCCAGGGTCTGCCTTCCGAGGGCCCAGGCTGAGGACACAATGACCTCCTGGGACATTCTTTTCCATGGCCAAGATGGTGGCACAAGGGCCTCGGGGTCAGCAATGCCCCTTGAAGCTCCCACTGGGAACTGTCACATGGTCCTTGGTTGTACTTAGTCACATGGTCAGACCCACAGAGGGTGGGGTTGACTCAACTCATAGGAAGTAATGGTAAAGGAGGACGGCAAAGAAGATCTGTGAACAAATGACATGTCTCTTCAAGGCACCAATGGAAAGGGCTTGGATGCAGATGACGTGGGGAGAGTAAGCTGAAGAAGAAGGAGTCTTCCCCGGGGGCTCAAGGAAAATAGGTGAGCGCTCTTGTGGACACACCTGACCGTGTAGTTGTGGGGCCGAGAGGTGGAGGACGTTCCTCTCCGTGACCCCTGCTTTCCCTACAGAGGATTGGGCGAGTCATCCCTCTGGCAGTGGGGCCAGGTGTCCAAAGGGTGTAGAGAAGGTTCTGAGCGCAGCTGGCCCTGGGAAAACACCAGGAGCTGGTCAGGGCTGTGGAAAGGACTGGTGGACAGGTCTGCAGCCCGATTGAGTCTGTGGAGACCCCAGGCTTTCTGTCTCCCACCCCTGGGCAGAAGTCACCGTCCTGTCTCAACAATGACCTCTCTTCCACTCACCATGTCAATGTCTTGTCTGTTGGGTTTGGGATGAACACAGTGGCAAACCAGTTGGAAAATGAAGTTGTAAATCTTGCCCAAAGTGCAAGATTTGATGTCAGTGCAAGTGACACTAGGGAGCTGCTTGACGTCTTTGCAGAAGCCACGGGCAGAGAAGACCTCGCGGTCTTCGAAGGGTTAGCACGTGATTGCCATCATGGTGGACGACGTGGTAGATGCTTTGAATGATTTCATACCAATGGATAAAGAAAAGCCCTTGGGAATATTGATTAAAATGTTGGATTTTTTAAAAAGGACTTCTTTAATAATACCCTGGGAAGTCAAACTTGAAATGAAGGTTGTTGTAACCATGGTCTTAAAACTTTGTTGGAAAAACCATGGCCCCTCACCAACGTACTACTTATTCGTTCCAAGAATTCATGTGTAGCTGCTCATTATTGCCCAAGTTTTATTAACTACAAGGAAAATAAACATGATTTCATGATTTTTACTTGCACTTTTTAAGACAAAGTTCCAATCGCATCATTTTACCAGTTACAGGAAATGTTGGTTCATCAAATCCACTGATTTCAGTGGATTCATTCTTTATGGCCCCTTGTTCCTTCCTCGGGTGGTGAGAGCTCCCACATCCAGCCTCTATCGGTTCATGCCCTCCTCCTGTGGGCAGGGGCAGCGGGCAGCCCTTGATCTGTCTGACTTGGCCCTCTGCTGATGATCTCAGCACCGCAGAGTCAGCACCCTGCAGGGCCAAGGCCATGGGAAGGGTGTGTCCAGGTCCCATTGGTGGGCAGTGTTCTGTCCCAGGCAGCATTTGCTTTTCTGCTGTGTGACATTATGATGCCATGACCTGTTCTGTGTCACACCGACAACAACTTCCCTGGGTACAAAAACCCAGACATCACTGCTTAATCACGCCACGCCCCATATTATGTGGGCTCCAATTACAGTCTGGGGAAGTCAAAATACAACCCAGGATGGGGAAATTGTTAAAGTGATTGAAACATGGAAATGAATCTGAGCAGAAAGGTCTAAATCTTACCTGGGTTAGCATTATTGTTCTAATAAATAATCATAATAATCCCATACATTTTATAGCTAACAAAATCCTTCTTATACATTACTTCGTTTGTCTAGGTGAGGGAGAATAAATCTTAAAGCCTAATTTCTCTTGGAAATATCAATCTCTAGTCTATACTATACCTGACTGCTTTTTTAATGGTCCCAAAGCACAGCTTCCCTGTTCACTCCCCAGCTCAAAAACTTTGAAAACCTTTGTGTCTAGAGAGTAAACTCCAAACTCTGTAGACTGGCATTCCAGGCCCAAGGGGACCCCGCTCAAAGCTCTCATTCCATCTGTGTCTCTGGATGGACTTCATCAAGTATCTTGCCTTCATCCCCGACCACAACACTTCCTGATTCCTGGGTGCACAGCTCTGTTCCCATGCTGGTGCCTTTGCCCAGGCAGCTCCCGCCCTATGGAAGCCCTTCCCTCACCTCTTCACGTGTGCATGGTCAAGTCGAAGTATAGCCTTCAGACAGCTCCCTGAGTCCCCCTGAGAGCAGGGACCTCTTGCCTTTGAGATCCCTTAGCACCTTCTCTGAACCCCTCCCAAGACAGCCTGCCCTGCAGTAGAATAAGAGCATACGCGATCAGTTGCCTCCAGTTGGCTGGAAGGGCTCTGGGCGAGCAGGAGCTCAGCTTGACCCTCCTACCTCAATTATTGGGGCCCTCCCCATCCTGCTGAGTGTCCAGCTAAGAATTGGCCAAACTTCTTCTGGAAACATCGTCAGTGTTTCGGGCTTTATGAACCATGTGATCTCTGTTGCAACTCTCAATTCAGCTACTGAATGGTGAAAGCACCATAGCCAATATGTAAATATATGGTTATAACTGTGTTCTAATAAAACTTTATTTACAACAGGCATTGAGCTGGATTTGGTCCATGATCTATACTTTGCTGTCCCCCTGGCTATGCCAGATGTTTAGCGAAGGTGGTACATAAATGTTTTTGACCATGGACTAGAGGCACAAGAGAAAGAACAATGCACGAATATTCGGGATTGGGTCTACCCAAGACTACAGGGCCAAGGCCAGGGCCCTGTTACCACATAGCCATTTGCACAACAGGGAAAAAAAAAAAAAAGAGTTGCTTTGCCTGGGGGACATTGTTATTCTAGGAGAGGGGTGGTCCCTGAGAAAAGCTGGCAGGTCTCCTGGGCTTGGTGACATCGGAGGAAGCTTGCAGGGCAGCCATGCGGGTCAGTGATGTGGGGAGTAGCCAAGATGGAGTGATGGGAGGCCAGCTCAGCCCCGGTGCAGGACCCTGGCCCACTGGCTCACTCTCCTGTCACCCCTCGGATTAAGGAGGCTGATGTCTTGGGGCTGCTGCTTCCCCAGAGGAGATGCCCCTTTGTGGCTCCCGCAGTGTGGGGCACTCGGCTTCTCATCCATCTCAGTCAAGCCAGAGCCAAGAGGGCGGCCTCAGAAGTCCTGAGAAACAGGCGGGAGGTGGGTCCTTATGACTCGTCTGTGTGACTGTCTTAACCTTGTGGCAGGAGGGAGCCTGGAGCCTGGGGCCAGTCCCCCGAAGGAGGACACCTGCCACCCTCAAACCCTTCACGGCTCACACAGGGGCTTCCCTGCTCCTCACCTACGGGATCCCCCCCCCCCCCACTTTCCAACGACTACCATCACGATTCCATTTTCCACGTGAGGAAACAGGCTGGGGGACTGCGTGGAGGATTTGCTTGCGCCCCGAGGCCACCCAAGGGGGTGCCATCTTCTCCGGTGGGAGCAGAGCTGAAGGGGGGACCCAGAGCCTTCCCTTGCAAAAACTGCCGCGATGTAGAAACCCTCACCCCTTGAACCTCAGTGGACGGGGCGAGCCCTCTCTCGAAGTGTTGGGACCCTGTAGCAGGTGCAGGGGAAGATTTACATGGGGACCCATGGGATAAAGAAGAGCCGACGGCTGGGGACCAAAACGAGGAGGGCCACAAAATGGAGCGGATGTTCCAGACCGCTACCCATCAGGGTACTTCAGAGCTGAAGGTGGAATATTTCCAGATCTTTCCCAGGTCACGAGTGACCTGGATGAACACCTGAATTCCCTTCTCCCTCTGTCACGTGAAGACACAGCTAAAAGAAAAACAAAACTCACATTTCTCAAGAAGAGAGAGTATTGTAGTGATGGAGTGAGGGCATGACCTCTCGTCTACGAGTCTTTGAATAAAAATGCTCCTTTGGAGAGAACTGTAATTCTGTCTGATAACATCCATTATTGTTTTCCATGTGAGTGGAAGCTAGAGCCATAACTTTCAGAAGTTGAACGTGAAGTACAAAGTTTTATTTTTACATCTCGTCTGATGGGAAAGTTCAGGACCAAACCGTTGAGGAGCATTAGGAAAAGAACTCGAAATACAATGATCCATTCAGGACTTTTAAAGAACAAAACAAAACCAACGGAGGCTGCTTCTTGCAATCCTTTTCATCTTTCTAATTTTTTTTCCTTTTAATGGATGAGAGAAAAAAATGATCAAATTAGGACATGAAACAAAGAGGAGCCCAAGTGGGGGCAAAAGGCCGCTCCCTCTGGGGATTCTGGGAGAGGCAAGGAAGCATCCACTGGTCCACGGGGTGAAGGGAGGCCCCGCTCCTGAATTTCCTCCCTCTGCCTAGACTTTCACTCACCCCTGGATTACATCTTTCCCTTCTCAAGCCTTGTTCGCCTCCCTCCCTCCCTCCCTCTCCCTCCAGTGTTTAAAACTGCCCCTCCCAGGGGCGCCTGGGTGGCTCAGCTGTTAAGCGTCTGCCTTCAGCTCAGGTCCTGATCCCAGGGTCCTGGGATCGAGCCTGCTTCTCCCTCTCCCACTCCCCCTGCTTGTGTTCCCTCTCTTGCTGTCTCTCTCTCTCTCTCTCTGTCAAAGAAATAAATACAATCTTAAGAAAAATAAATAAATAAATAAAAATAAAACCCTGCCTCCCACCTCTCAACATTTAAAAAATTCTTAATGATGCAACCTGAGGTTACCATGGCAACTGATTTCCTTGCCGAGGCGGTGGTAGAGGCCCGTGATGGCGCTGCCATTGAAATTGCAAATAATTTTGTTTTTCTTTTGAAATTAAGTAGGCTGTCTAAAGTGTCCCACCGTGGGTTTTCCTGCCCCCGCAGACTAAGCCTCCCATGCTCTGAAATACCCAGTTACTGCATTTGCTCCGTATCTTTTATGACTTCCTTCCCCACCAGCATAGAGACGGTCCCTCCGGAAAAATAAGGAGAACACTCTCTTTGTTATTTCTCTTTTGTCAGGGTGAGAAATGCTTCTGATGAAGTCGACTGACATTTGATGGGTCCCCACCCCCTGCTTTTAAATTGCCTTTGGTTTCCCATTCTTAAAAACGGTTAAGTTTCTTTCTCTTTGAATTTTGAGGACAGCTTTGTAAATACTCATCAGAGCACAAACAGGCTATCTGGGGAGGGTCTGCCTTGGCGTCACGCCACACGGGCTCAGTGGGGTGTCTCTCCGTCTTCCGTGTGGCTTAGCAGCTTCCCGGCCCCGGCAGGGGCTCGGTACCTTCTCAGGGCGCTGCCTCTCTTCCCCCATCACCTTGAACAAACCCCACCTGTCTGCCTTCCTGCCTCCCATCTCTTGCCCACAGGCCACGCTGAGCCCACTCTCCCTGAGGTCAGGGTGGTTCTCTAATGCCGCGCCAACGTGGCATACTTTCTGCCTCAGTTTCCCCTAAGGGCCTGGGATTGTTATCCAAGTGAGTTCCAAGCAAAAACCAGTTTACTAGTTCGGAGGCTCTTTAGGCAGGCAGGCCAAGAATATGACAAACGGAGGCAGGGTGTGGAGCAAGGCAGGCTCTGGGCAGAGGTTATGCCTTGGGAAGTTGACCGCGTGAAGGAGCGGGCAGGCGGAGGACTAGAGGGAGGGGTCCACCGTGCCCCCTCCCCACCGCAGAGCACCCGTCTGGGCAGGGCCTACCCAGGAGGGACACGGTCTTACCGGGAAACGGAGCGTGGGTCCCTTTCTTGTCCCGACGTTCTGATAACCTCGGTGATTCCCAGGTGGCCCTCGGACAGGATGTTGCCAAGAATGAGCAGAAAAGCCCCGCGAATCTGTGGGAGTTCAGGGTCAGGCTCCCTCCCGAATGAAATTTAACGAGGAGGCAGGAAAGGGCAGTACAGTCGCGGCGTGCTTGCCCCGGACGCCGTGCGCGTTCGGCATCCCACCTGCAGCCCGTGAGTCCGGTGAGTACTCTCTAGTTCTTCTCTGGAATCTTCTGGGCCCTGGTGCCCTGTTAATCCTCGTCCTATTGAATTCTTTCTTGTTCGGCTTTAATAACAGTGATCTCTCCACGATTTCCTCCTACCCCTCTGACTGTCCTTCGAGACTGGCATTTCCTACTCGCAGACGAGTCGCTGCTGCTTCTTCCCTGCCTCCGTGCTCGTTGCGTGACCTCGCTGCACCACTGTACATTCACAACCCCAAATTTATAGCTCCAGCCGGTGGGCTACCCTCTAAAGCAACCCCACGCCCATACGGCCGTCTCCTGACGTCCCCCCGTGGGTGAGCTCTAGAACCCTCTGATGTGACAAGTGCCCGGCAGAACCTCGTTTTATCCCCATGCTCTTCCCTGGTCCCCTCATCACGGTAAGTTGTATCACTGTCCACGGGGCAGAAACCCGAGAGGCAGCTTTGAATCTTCTCTCCTGCAGGCTCTGTGGTCGACACCGGAAGAGCCCCGCACGCCATGCCCAGCAGAGCTTCGCCATCCCTTGCACGGACCCCTGCAGCAGCCTCCCCCTCGTGACACGTCCTGCTTCCCGTCCTGCCCCTCTTGGTCGCCAAGGAGCTCTCTCTGCTGCGAACAAGACTGGGGCAGCTCCCTGCGTTGAGGGTGCAAGTCCAAGTCCTTGGTTTTGCCTTTCTGGGCTTGAGGAGGCGTGGAGGGGTCCTCCCCGGCCAAAGGAAGGCTCTGGGCCAAGGGGAGACAGAGTTACTGTGTGGGCCGTGTTATTGCGCATTTCTCGGGGTTTCTCGGCAGCATATGTGCATCTCACCAGGGCAGAGGCAGGAGGTAAACTCGAGCCTTCAAGCCTTACACTTTTCCTGGGGGATGAGGGCTGGTTGCCATGGGCAGGGCCCCCGTATTCTTTCCTCCCCTGTCCCCCCGAGTCGTGGCATGCAGCCCGCAAACCGTGACAGCGTGACTGTCCCCTGACATTGGACTGGCTCGGGTGTTTATTCAGTTCCCACCTGCTGGTGTACCTGCTCCGGGCCAGGTCCCGCCTCCTCTGGGATCAGGAGCAGGTAAGAAATCAACCCTGTCGTCCTGCAGCCCCAGTGGAGGGGGGAGTGGGCACTGGAAGGGGCCACTGTCCATGGCGGGGGCTGTTCCATGACTCCCTGGCTGGTGACCTCGGGCAACCCTCTTTACTTCTGCAGCCACTGGTTTGGTGTCCTGAAGTGGGGTGAATGGGACCTTCCTGTGACCGGGCTTGGTGGGGGGCTGCACAGGCCTGGGTGGATTCCTGCCGCCTCCTAACTGGGGCCTTGGCCACATTCTGTAACCGCATGGTCTCAGTTTCCCCATCTGCAAGGTAGGAACAGCCAGAGACTCCACCTACAGGACTACGGCGAGTGACAGATGAGAGTATGTGTGTGTCTGAAGATGCTCCGGGCAGGGACTCCCCATCTAGGGAGGGTCCTGGGTACATGGAGGAGGGAGCTGGGGGGGAGTCGGCCAGGAAGGTGTCCTGGGAGAAGAGAATGAACAATGAAGTGTGGGGGTAAGGAATAGCAGGGGCTTCTGGGCGCGTTCCCCATTTTGTGCAAAGCACAGATAAATCCAATTTGGGTTCCTGCTAGCAGGCAACGTCCCCGGCCAGGGCCCCAGCCTGGCTCCGGGGCACAGGCTCTGCACACCTTTAGCTGACAGTCCTTTCCAGCCTCCGTGTCCTTCGGTCAGCTGACCTCCTCCCTCGCACCGAGCTCACGGAGGAAGGGATGGCTTGCTGCGTGGCCGACGAGGAAGGACGAGAGCCCTTTGCTGGGGTTTGCTCAGTGAGAGGCTTGAGCGCTGGAGTGGACAGGGCGGAATCCACGCCTCGGGGGGACGCCCGGTGAGACCACATTCCGAAAAACAAGCGGGGCTCTTAGGGTACTTTCCACTTAGTCTCAACCGGTAGGTGCTAGGTAGCTTTTTCGAGGCACAAGTGCCTTAGGGATTAGAGAAATTCAATTAAATTCAGCTAACCTTCACATTCACCATCCAGTTTCCACACACGCAACCAGACAGACCCCTGAACCATCTCACATTTGCCCGGCATTAACCCCCTTCTCTTTGCGTCCCCCCACTGTCTACGGAGATAAATGGAGGTCTCCAAAGAAAACCCTTCCTTTTGAACAAAGTCGATTTATCCGGCATCACTGGGGGTTAGAAATGGCGCAAAGCCTTGAGTGGAAACAGAGAGAGTATCTGTTTTCCTGGAGAGCCTCCTCTCCAGCTCCCTCACACGGGGCGTCCGAACGCCGGCGGAACAATGCCCACGGTGCGCCCGCCGAAGCAGCCCCAAAGCGGAAGGCGGTGCGATTCGCAGGAGTCAAGGTCTTCTGTGATTGCACGAGAACACTCGGTAATGATGATAAAGCACTCGGAAAGTAATGATGTACTTCAGTGTACACATGAAGCACTTTTCATTTTTTTTCTTTTCGACAAAGAGAAAAATGAAGTGGGCAGCTTCAGTGAAACGTACGCCTCTGTCCCTAACTTACGCTGAGCGGTCGATCTAGGAACAGGAGCGCTGTCGCCGAAGGCATTAGCGCCAACAAAAAATTCTCTTAGAGGCCGAGAAGCAGACCTCTGCCTCTGTTGCTTTGTCTCGCCCGTGAAAGCATTTCCGCTGAAGCGCTGCCTCAGGAGCGGGGTACACGGCCGCCGTCTACAGGATGTGGACGTTTGGAGCAAAACTCGTCGACTCAGGAGGCGAAGTGCAGTTTGGTGGCGGGTGGGGGAAACACGCCAGAATCCTTTCCAGGACAGTGGGATCTCGTTGTGGGTGTATGTGTTAGCAGATGGGAACCTAGGGAGACCCCTAAGAAGTAGGACAGGTATTGGCTAGTTTTTTTGCTACAAAGTGCTGCCCAGCAAACCACGCTTAGACTCAGTGGTTTTAAATATCACTTATTCTCGTAAATCTGCAGATTGGCTGGGCTTCCCTTGGCAGCTCTGCCTCACTCGGTGTCTGCTCGGTGGAGTGACTCTGCTCCACCTGGGTCAATTCTGGGCCCAGGCTGAAGGGACAGTAGCTGCCCAGGGGAAGGGCTTCTTAGGTATGGCAGAAGCGCAAGCCAACGTGATCTCTTAAGGCTTAGGTTAGAACTGGCTAACTCACTCTGGCCCATATGCCATCGGACAGAGAAAGTCACGCAGCCAAACCCGAAGTCATCAGGTGGGGGTAACACTGTGTCCATGATGAGGCCATGGCTGGGGTACGAAGGCAGGGAAGGGGGAAGAATTACAGCCAGTCACTCCGTCCTCACATGAAGCAACGCCTGTTGAGTATCTACCATGTACCATTTTCTTACTCTGGTCTGTTAGATCCACTGTCTCATTTTTTTCTTCTCAACAGTTCTGGAAAACAGAATTATTATGGCCATTTTAGGGATGATATTTGGTGAGATAGGTTAACCCGAAGAAGACGACATAGCAGAGTCGGCATTAAAACCTAGGTCTGCCTAATTCCAAAACACAAACTCTTTCATCCATCCATCCATCCATCCCTCCATGCATCCATCATACCCTTCCATTTATCCATCCATCCATCCATTCATGGATCCATCATCCATCCATCCATCCTTCCATCCATCCACATATTCATTCTTTCGACCAATATTTCTCAAGCGTTATTCGTAAGAAAGATGAGCATCAGGAGATGTCAATAAAATGAAGAAGCAAAAGACAGACATGTTTTTAAAGCACCTACCGTGTGCAGAGCTGTTTGACATATGACATCCAGTTTAATTCTTACGATAGCTTGAGAAAAATTATGTGGGGTTTGGCAGGGGGGAAAAAGACTCAGAGAATTCTGTCCCTTGCCCCAAGGTCATACAGCTGGTAAAGGCAAAGCCAGAATTGAAATCCGGTCCTTCTGACTCCCTTAACTCTTTAGTTTCCAGGTACCTTGCCATCTGCCTTCCTTGAGCTTGTTTCTCCAAATGGGCACATCCGGCCCTAACTCTTGAGTATTTCCTGGTAGGAAAAAATCTCATCGTGTTGCTCCGCCCATGACCCTTGGTGGAAGCCCAGGGGAGCGTGTGCTGAGCGTGGCAGGCTTGGATTTGTCCCGTGGCACTGTATCTCTGATGGCCAGAGATGGCAAGACTGTGACGGAGGACCAGGACAGATGGAAGCGCTCCTTGGCTTCTCATGATGCCATGTTGATGCTGTTCCATTGGGAGGACTCCTGGTAGAGCATCACCTGTGCTGTGCACGCCTCCCCAGGCTTCTAGTGCCCATGAGAGGGCTGTCGTTGCTTCCGGCTGGCTGCAGTGTCTTTCTGAGCCCCTGGGGACAGCCTGTTGGGCACTGGAAGATTATCCTGAGGCTGCAGAGCCACAGGAAGTTAGAGGGGCTCAGCGTGGCCGAAGTATCAAGTTCAGGGCAGAATGTAGCAGATGTGGTTGGGAAGTCAGCAGGGGCAGAATCAGACGGGCTCTGCAGACCGCTGGTAGGAGTTGGCCAATATTCAGGGTGGTCCAAGTGGAGTCTAAGCGGGGGGGGGTGTGTGTGTGTGTGTGTGTGACATGGTCCAACTGAGATTTTAGAGAGCACGTGTCTGTTGCAGTGTGGAGGACAGCTTGGAGGGGTGTGGCTGGAGACAGGAGGCCATTGTCATGGTGCCGAGAGCCTGAACCAGGGACATGCTGGTGAGGAGGGGACTCCTGTCTTGCACTTCAGGCTCTGGTCGCCTCAAAGATCTCAGATTCCCTCCAGCATGCCTTTCTTTCTCGTGATGCCGTGTCTGCCATGCTGGCCCCTCTTCCTGGACTCCTCTCATGCTCTAACCACTGGGCTCTCCCTCGCTCATCCATCAAGCCCCAGCTCAACCACCATCTTCTGTCAGACTTCCTCTAACTTCCCGTAGCCAACGAGGGTCTCCATCCTCAGCGTCTCCGGAACTCCCCCACCCCCAACTACGTTCCCGCGGCTCCAGGGACCCCTTGAGAGTGGTGGCCACATTGTTCCTTTCCTCTGCTTTGCACTGTGCTTCTTGGCCTGTAGATGTGCTCCAAAAGACATCCAGGGAAAGACCATAAGAGAGTACTGCTAAGGGCGGAGACGGGGACGGGAACCGTGCCGCACATCCGTGACCCCAGCAGCCAGCAGAGCCTGGCAGGGAGTAGAAAGTGGCTGAACGCTGACTGAGCGCCCATCACAGCGTGAGGCTGTGGGGACAAAGGGAGCAGCCACAGTTCCCCGGGTTTTCTCGGAGTCATGAGGCGGCGGGATTGTAGGGTCCTCCGCCACTGTAGCTTCCACTCTAGATGAGCCCAGAGTCACTAGCGGTTCGGTCCCCATAGGCTTACTCGTCACTCGCACCACTGACTGGCCTGGCAGCTTGCCCTGTGCTCAGGGGGCCCTTCCATCCTGCGTCCCCACCGCCTTGGATCGCTCTCCTCACTCAGCCAGTGCGTGGTGCAAGTTTGCAAGGGCGCCTGGGAGGACGCTCTGGGCCAGGCTTGGAACTGGCACCCCTTCCTTTTGCCCGCGTTCCCTTGGCCAGAGCTCAGTCCTGAGACCACACCCGAACCGGAAGAGGGAGCATCTAGTCTACCTGCATGGCCCTCAGGAAAGGAGACGAGTTTCGATGGACACACAGCAGTCTCTGCCACAGGCGAGTGGCTTGGCCTCTCCGAGTTAGTTTCCACTGTAAACGGGGAGTCATCATACCCTCTTCCTCTGTCGCTGTGCCGGGCACTGCTGCGGAATGTTGTCTCCTCAGGAACTGACCACACTGGGAACCCTTAGCTCTCTCACTATCCTCCTTAAACGGTTGTTCCTGTTATCAGACCTGGCCCTGGAACCATTGTGTGGGGACAAGACCCACCCTTGCCCTTGGCAACATCCCACAAAAACTCCCACGGCCAGAGCAGAAGGGAACCCCACAGCACCCTCTCCGGCTCCCACACATTGCCTGATTGCTGACGTCTTCCCCTGGTAGGGGCATGACATAGGGACGAGGCACAAGGACCTCTGAGACACTCACATTCACCCCTGGCTGGCACTACACTGTGTGTCCCAGCCCATCCTCCGCACCCTCATGGGTGTTGTCACTGTCACTCAAAATACCTGGAAAAATAACCTTTATTGACTCCATTTTCACATGGAATGGAAACATGTAAGTCTGCTTCTTTCAACAGAAATGCTTTCAGAGTACCCCCTCTTGTTAAATTCCTCCTTTTTAAAATAAAAGACTCCCTTTTTTCCCTCCCTCTCTCTGCCTTTCTTCCCTTGGCTGTGTTGTTCAGCAGGCAGTATTATGTGGAGGTTTTTCTACAGTGGGAGCCTTTGGTGACCCTTGTCTTAAAAAACTGCTTAAGCATTCAGTAATAGCCCATACAGCGGCTCTCTAAAAATAAACCTCTGCTTATAAAGAATTTAACCTGGGACGCCACACTTTAGAGGAGAGGGCATCCTTAATGGACTCTCAGTGCAGAGCGGAAAAGGACTCTATTGCAGCAGAAAACTGACAGCCTCTCGTTGTCATGATACCAGGGATATTGTCAGCGGCTGGGCCGGGCGGGGGGGGGGGGCGGTTGGAGGGGCGGCGGTGATGGCAGCTCGCCGGGAACCAGGGAGGAAAGGCACCTAGGATAGGACAGACTTTATTAGTCTTTGGACCATCCTTTGGCCACCCATGAAGAGGGAGAAGTAGAAAGGAAACCAGGAAGAATGGGAAGAGGTGGCACATAGGGTGTGACCAAGAGGACAGCCATGGGATGTGGTCAGACCCGGTTTCCTATTCTGGTTTTGCCACTTCCTGGCTTCGAGAACCCGTGCACACCCTCGACGTTCTGAACTCCGCATCTGCGTCCCTAACCTGGAGATGCTGATCCACACTGTTAGGGGTGCTGGAAGGATTAGAGATGGCGTGTCCTGGGGACAGTCTGGAAGATAACGAGCATTTAGTAAGACGGTGGTGGTTATAACTGAGTCCACCCATCTGGAGAAGACAGAAGCGTTGTGGGTTTGGCTCAAAAAGAGACAAAACTTTATGTGTTGGGTCTCAGGACGCAGAACTGGGGAGCACCCAGGGTCATGGTTGGAAAGACCCAAATATTTGTTGGGGATTTGCTTGAGGCCAGTTCCTACTATTTTTCTTTTTCTTTTTCTTTTTCTTTTAGATTATTTGTTTATTTATTGGACAGCAAAAGAGAGAGACAGCACAAGCAAGGGGAGCAGCAGGCAGAGGGAGAGGGAGAAGCAGGCTCCCCAAGGAGCAGGGAGCCCAACACGGGGCTCAATCCCAGGACCCTGGTATCATGACCTGAGCCAAAGGCAGTCGCCCAACCAACCAACGGAGCCACCCAGACGCCTCCAGTTCCAACTATTGATGCTACAAGTGTCATTTGTCAGGCTCTCCCCACCACCGCCCCCAGAGGATGTTCTCCCATTTCCCAGGTAAGGGGGTTGTGGCTCAGAGCTGTGAGCACCCAGTCTGCTGGGAAAGCAGGAGTGTAGACTCAGAACTGGGCTCCCTTTCGCATACGATGTTAATTCCCTTAGTGTTTACCGCCCCCCCAAAACCTCATGCAATCTGAGAACCATAAATAAGAGCCCAGTTTTCCATTGGACTGCTCATCAGCATGAATTCCACCGTTACCCACAGCACACAGTACCTAGACGGGATACGGACGCAGGGAGGGGAGAGGCGGCCACGCTAAGGTGTCTGCTCCAGTGGAACCCCAAGTGGATTATGAGCTAGAGATGGGTAGGCAATGACAAGTGTTGGCGACGATGGGAAAGAGCAGAACCCTCAGACACCGTGGGTGGGATTGTGAAATAGCGCAGCCACTTAGGAAAATAGGCGGGCAGTTTCTCAAATGGTAAAACATGGAGTCCCTGTAGGATTCAGCAATTCCAGTCCTAGGTATGCACCCAAGAAGAATGAAAACTTGTACACAAATGTTCATAGCAGCACTATTCATAGTTGCTAAAAGGTGGACACAACCCGAATGTCCATTAGTGGTTGGATGGATAAAAAAGGTCTGTCCCTACAACAGAATATCATTGAGCCATAAAAAGGAGTGCAGCACTGACAAATGCTACAAGGTGGATGAGTCTTGGAAACTGTGTGTTGAGTGAGAGAAGCCAGTTATGCAAGACCTCAAGTTGTGTGATTCTATTGGTATAAAATGTGCAGCCCAGGCAAATCTATAGAGACAGAAAGTAGATTGGTGGTCGCTTAAGGCCGGGGGGATGAAAGGATGAGAGGTGATACCTAAAGAGTACAGAGCTTATTTTTGAGGCAATGAAAGTGTTCAAAATTGATGGCGGTGATGGTTGTGGACATCTGGGAATATGTTAAAACGGTTGAACCATACAGTTTAAATGGGTGAATTGTATGGGCTGTGTTTATGTCTCAATAAAGCTATTATTTAAAAAGGTGAGCTGGAGAGGAGTGGGTGGTGGAAAAAGAAAATTAAGGTGTCCTTTCCAGAAGATTCTGGAAGGGGCTGGGTGGTGGAAAAGCAGTCAAATCCCTCTTTTACACAACGGTCATGATGATGAAATGATGCCATGCGTAAAGGCAGCACACTTGGCACCTGATAGCTGGGGGACTTCAGCAAACAAGTCTGTTTTCCTTAGTGTAGACTCAAAACCCCAAGGGACTTACCAAGGCCAATAGTGTTTGCTTCCTACTTTGAGGTGGGAAACTGCCGTAAGCCAGCATTTCTAAAAGGGAGGAAGCAGGTGAGAGCGTCCCGTAGCCAACTGACCTTGGGCAACACTTGAGTCCTGTAAGAGGTCACCTGCGCCTGTCAGCGTTTGTGTGAGTCTGGCGAAGGACCCCCCCGCCCCAACTCCACCCCAAAGAGCAACTAGTGTGATTGGTTTTCCAGGGAACCAATTGGGGAAATATTCGCGCCTCTCATGATCTGTAATCAAAGTGCCAAGGGCATTCCAAGAGCCCAGAGCTGCATCCTTTTGTCAAGGGCACAGCAATCACACCGGAGATGCTCTTCCTGACCCAGTTCGAGGTCCCCATTGTGTTAACCTAGCTTCTTCCCGCCTGCCCCTCGGGCCACCCCGCCCCTCAGTTAATGGGTTTCACGAAGTCCTCCAAGGCCACTTGGTTTGGTGCCTAGGAAGTAAGCAAGGTTGGGAAGGTCTTTCTTGAGCCTGGGATCAGGCCAATAAGGCCGCGTGGTCCTGGGTCATCCTGTGCCAGGACAGAACCCAGTCCTGGTTCCCCCAAGAAGGGGTCTTTACCTCCCCGAAGCCCGAGACAGAACCTCGGACGGCAGAAGGCGGTGGGCTCTCAGACGGCGTCCCCTCCGAAGACTGCCCTCCAGCTCTCCGGGGGACTTCTCCAAGAGCTTTCTGAGGACCCAGCTCTTCCTACACAAAATGGGGTAATAATGCCCATTTCCCGAATTACGGTGAGGTTTAAATGAGACACGTTCCCGTGAAAATACCTAGCAGAATGACACAGAGGAAAGAGATGCTCATTAAGATTTCATCTTTGTCCTCATCATTGTCGTCGTCATCCATGAAGTGGCCCCAGGTGACCCCTCCCTTCCAGATCACTCAAGCAGGTGGGTGCTTTTGCAGAGTGCCGTATGCTGTATCCTTTTGCACATTCCCTGGAATTTGGGAAATGGCCTCCCCACGTCCGGGTAAGGAAACTGAGATGCGTCCAGATGACTTAGCTGGGGTCAAGTTTCCCTAGGAGGATAAAATAGAGGTTAGGTTTCAGCGCAGATTGCTTGGAGCGCTTGTCTCCTTCCTCTCATTGGTGAGCCCCCGCCTTCCCCTGAGATGAGCCAGGCGCTGTGCTAGGAGGAGACCCGCAGGGCACGAACGAGAGGTCTGCTTAAAAAGCCAGAACGTATCACCCCAGACATCCCCCTAATGTATTCATGCCATAGGTCATTGGCTGGGTTGCCCTAATTAATGGGATCTGTCTGTTGGGGCTGCTTTTGAGGGCACGCCTGTGGAGGAGACACTTGCTGCTTCTGTCAGCCTAGGCAGAGGTTGGGAAGGTCGGGCAGGGGCCTGGGAGCCGGACCCTGGGGACCCGCTGAGAAATGTCCCGTCTTGGGGGGGTCACCCGTCTGCCTGGTAAGTTGTTTGCTGCCTCACAGGAGAAGGGAATTTATTGAGCACCTACTCTGTGCTAAGTGCTTAGGAATCAGCAGTGGGGAAAGTGGCACAGCTTACAGCTGATTGGTGGGGGACAGAAATAAACAACTGGGACCGCACAGTCTAGAGTGTGGTGGGCGGTAATAAGCATCAGGCGGGAGCAGGATGGACGCGGTTGGTGCGAAGGCGGGGGGGTGGTGGTGGTGGTGGTGGTGGGGAGCCCTGACTTCTCTACCACGTGCGATGGGCAGCCCAGTGGGGCTGTGGGCACAGGTGCCCGTGGGCAGATTGTAGGCGGTGGCTGGGGGAATGGGGAGCAGGAATGGAGCCTGGGGGTTGGGGCCTGGACCACGTGGGGATGAGAGGTATTGTGGGAGTCTCTGATGCCTTGGGGTGGCCGGTGTAACCTGAAAAAGAGGCACCACATTATCTGTCCCTGAGACCTCAAGGCAAATGGTGACCGTGAGTCTAGGAGTGGTGTTGGGTGGGGAGAGGGCGCTCTTGCCAGGGGCACACAGACTTCCTAGGGCCCTCTCTTCACCTCTGCTGATGGTGCCCTGGAGGCCAGGGGCAGGAAGTCTTCAGTAGAGTTGGCAGAGCCCCTAGGCTTGGGGTGAGGGTCAGGATGGCTTGCGGGGATAGAGGTGGCCCGTGTCCACTCTCGTGCTCAAGGCTCATTGGGCCTCTCTCCTCCTGAGGCTATTCTCTGGCCCACAGGGCAGTCGGAAGACCAGGGCGTGCATGCTCCAAGAACAGCCACCCTCAGCCATGAGAAAGGACGGTTGGTGGATAAATGTCCAGCTCCCTTGGTTCTAGGGGGGACCATTCTGGGGTATGATCTATATGGGCTCTCTGAGGGTCCCCAGGTGCCCCCTTTGCAGACTCTCCTCCTGTCCTGACCTCCCTTCCGCACTCCCCGTGTGCTTCCTGGGAGCCATTCCCAAATAAACTACTTGAACCCAAATCCTTGTCCTGGGGTCTGTGTTGAGGGCGCCCAAACTAAGATGAGGAAGGAAGCATCCAGCCCCCATCCTTGCATTCAACCCACGGGCTGCCACCAGTTGGCAAATCCTGCCAGGAGAGCAGAAAGTAGGGGTAAGTGATTTAGGACCCCTGTCCTCCCTGAGCCGCGCGGCCGGCCTGGGGAACACACTGTCTCTGAGTGCCTTCTGCTCCCGCCTCGGGGGCCGAGGGCTGTCAACCCTCCCTGGTCTCTGAATGGGGTGACTTCTCTGCTCAGGTTCCTGGTCAAGAGGTCGAGGCTCCTAAAGAAGCAGGATCGGGAGAGCTCACAGGTGTCAGAAAGTCACAGGCAAATCTCACTTCCAGACTTTTAAGAAAGAGTATCCTTGCAGGGATCCAGCCGTGAGATCCCAGGCGGGATACCCCGGCCCCTCTGAGCTGTGCTCTCTCTCCTGTAAAGTGGGGGTGACGGTCCCCATCACGGCCCGCTGTAGTCTCTTTGCAACAACCACACAGCAAAGGCCATTGATGGATGTGCCTGGTCTGCGGCGATGGTAATCTTCAGCGGGAATTGAGTGCGAGGGCAAGGGAATGGGCTGGGTGCTGGGGCACAGGTAACCTATGGAGTTGGGGCTCCCACACCCCAGATTTTTCAGGATCTCCAACAGTGAAGTTGTAAATTAACTCATTCAACACATTTTCCTCTCTCTTGCATGTGGGTCCTGTTAAGAAACAAGATCCCAAAATGGAGTCACTGATGCTAAGCCGTAGGTCACCGACCCAAGACTTAATTACAGTTCCAGTTTTCCCAGAAATGGAACCTTAAACCAATTATTGAGGAAGCCTCTGATCAGTAGTAGAGAGGTGATTTGCCTGAAAACCCACCACCACCCCTAAAGTAAAGTAATCAATACTCTTTCGCCATGTATAACTTCCTATCTCCACTCCCTTCTGCCTATAAAGTCTTAAATTTTGCACAACTCCTTGAAGCTCTTTTCTATCTGCTAGATTCGATGCTCCTGGATTCAAGCTGATTTTTGTTTAAAAAACCTTCAAAATTTTCAATAAGTCCTCAAGTTCCCCTCTTGGCCCAAAAGATAGGAAGCAGGGTCATCCTTCCACTTTACTGGGAAGAGCTGGGGATCCTTCTCCAACAACTCAGCTCATTGGGGGACGCCTGAGGTGGGAGAGCCCCTTCTTTGAAAGCATCCTCCTTCCTCCTCCAGGGAAAAGGATATGCAGGAGAGCAGTGGGTCCTTGGCTAAGTCTCACCTGGGCGAGCCGGACAGAATCACACTCCTCGTCCCAGTGGTGGTCCCTGAACCACAGTCCATCTCTGGGTGTAACCGTTCATCATAAAGCCAAAGCAGGCCACGGTCCCTGCCTCCGTCCCCATCTGGGGACCATTCACAAAGCCCTCATCGGCACGCAGCCCAAAAGCCTGGTCCTGAAATCTTCTGTTTCAGAACAAGAGAGAAAGGGGGGATGAGTGACGTGGCTTCTGTCAACCTTGGGCTGCTTTCAAATTACAATGTCTACCCTATAACTTGGTGACGATGGCTTTTATCGTGAACTCTAATTTTTTTATTTTTTAAAAAAGATTTTATTTATTTATTTGACTGAGAGAGAGCACACAAGCAGGGGGAGCAGGAGAGGGAGAAGAAGGCTCCCTGATGTGGGGCTCGATCCCAGGACCCGGGGATCATGACCTGAGCTGAAAGCAGACGCTTCACCAACTGAGCCACCCAGGTGCCCCTATTGTGAAAGCTTTTAAATCTCCTTCTGAAAGTGCAGGATATAGGCAAATATGAGATTCTTTTTGAGGGTGGGTGGGGGTGGATGAATTTTGTTTTTGTTTTATGTCATTTGGTTTTATCATAAGGGTTCCATGTGTAACTGCATGAGACTTAGTTTTTCTCTCTAAAAGCAATCGGAAACAAATAGACATCTTTGCCACCCTTTGTTTCCCAGAGTTCTTCATATAGAGTGGCTTTGTTCGCAGGCCTCTATTTTATAAATAAATTCAGCCTAGTGAGTCTTCCGTCAGAAGACTTGGCCCCATCTCCGATTAAGAAAATATGATCCTCGGGGCGCCTGGGCGGCTCAGTCAGTGAAGCGTCTGCCTTCCGCTCGGGTCACGATCCCAGGGTCCTGGGATGGAGCCCCGCTTCAGGCTCCCTGCTCATCAGAGTCAGCTTCTCCCTC
>CM052896.1:120127944-120150444 GCA_028534135.1 Potos flavus
AAAGAAAGAAAGAAAGAAAAGAAAAGAAAGCAATCTCACTTAAGAAAAGAGGAAAACTCGGCTCGTCTCAGTTTATCCAAAACCTTTTCGTATTTTCAGTTTTAATAAGATGTGACGGAAGCTGACATTTTTGCAAGCACCAAGAACTCACGTCACTTTGAAAACTTGCAAGTTGATCTGAAGAAGCAGGAAGAGGGAGCCAAGACTCGCGCTGCTCACAGATGGTGGGGGAATTAGGAGCCAGTTTGCCGAAAAGCTTGGAACCGGCAGACGGCGGAGGGCAGCTGGCTGAGGCCACCCGTGGGCAGGCAGGACGGGCCGCCCGGCAGGAGGGCCTCCAGGCCTTGGCCACACACCCCCTCGGACCCCCCCGCCGGCCCAGGTGAGAGGCTGCCGGATCCTCATGCTCGTCCCGGCACGCGCAGAGCCCAGAGCTCAAGCCCATCCTTGCAGCCCCCAAGCCGTGGGGCCTTGGGCAACTGCTTAACGTCTGTGGGCCTGAGTGTCATCTTGGGGAGGAAAAGGGGGAAAGACCAATGGGAGGAGCGGCCACCGCAGCGACCTCGTAGGGTGACTAGGAGGAATGGCACGACCATATCGAGAGAGCCCTTTTCAACTACGAAGTCCAGTTATTTAATGCCCCCCATGAGGTGACCCGGGGAGCAGAAGGGCCTGTGGGGAGAACGAGGAACTCGTAATGAATGATGGAATGTGTTCAACAAGCTTCCGCTGTTCTGGGGGGCAGCTGATGCCCCGGAAGAGAGGGAGAGTCCTTGGGGGGGGGGGAACAATGCCTGAGGGCCTGTGGGGGCACAGGGCGTTCAGGCAGACGTCCCAGCCTGGAACAGACGCCTGTGGGTGGGGCCACAGAGTGGGGCCTGTGGGGAAAGGGCCCCTGGGCCGTCCCCGTGGCCGGAGCTTGAGGGAGGCCCCTGGAGGAGGCACGGGGACTTCTGAACACACGAGGAGTTAGGACACAGGGGACCACTAGCTGCATTTTGGTCAGGAGATCAAGCTGTCCTTGCATGAAAGGCTGGGGTCTTTGCATGACTTTCCAGCTGCCCAGGGGCTGAGCTTCTCCTCTGGGCCAGACCTGAGGCCAGCAGTGGCTTGGAGATGTCTCCTGTCTCCAGGAGTTTGAGCGGGCAACGATGGAGGCTGCTTCCTCCCTGGAGCAAGCCGTGGCTCCCTGAGGCAGGCACGTGCGGCCCCAGGAATGGCAGGGAGGTGGGAGATGCTGGGATGGAGGGGATGGCTTTGTCTTGTCCCCCCGATGCCCCTGGGCTCTCTGCCCGGGAAGCAGCACCTAGCGTCCTCACGACCTCGCCTTGTCCTGCACCCTCGGAAAGCCTTCGTGTTCACGGCGACACGGAAGTGACAGTTTGCCTGTGTGTGTTGATATGGCTAAGAGAATAAGATGGGAACTCCGCGCTGGGGTGGGGTTGGTCTCCTGCCACAAGACAGATCTCTTTCTGGGGGTGGCCAGGAGGTCCCAGCAAGGAGGGAATTTGTGCTCCCTCTGCAGGTCTCCCAGGTCACCCTCGCCTCTGAGGGGACACGCATCCTTCCAGCACGAAGTAATGAAAGGCCACTGGCCATTCAGATGCAGGTTCGAATCCTGGCTCTACCACTTCCAAGCTGTGCGTCCTTGCACAGATTACTTGGCTTCTCTGTGCCTTCTGAGACACTAATGTCACCTCATGCAGCAGCCACGGGGGTGGCTGAACTGAGGTTAAATGGGGGAGGGAGATGCTTGGAGTGCGGAGTCTGGAACAGAGAAAGTATTTAGAGAATCTTTGTTGAATCTGAATCCTAAGACCCACTCACGGTGTGTGTGTGTGTATGAACAAGGAGCTATTGGCCAATCAGAAAGGCCAGCCGTAAAAACTGGCTTGCTCACACCAGGGTGAAAGTTCACGCCTGTCCCTCCTCTCCTCTTTCTAAAAGTTTCTCCGGAAGCCTCCATAAATGCAGTGGAAAGAGTCAAAGACGAAGACTTTTTGGATTCCAAGGAACATTTAGTTCGAAGCAGATCAACCAGCCTCCTGCTTACTGCTAATAATAACTAACGTTTATTAGGCACTCGCTGGGCTGGGCACTCTCCCAGTGTCACCCCAGCCAAAGCTCACACCAGCCCTCCGATGTACACCCCAGATTCACCCCCATCTGGCGTCGGATGGAACTTTCTAGGAAATGGAGCTCGCCTGGCCTCACGCACTTAGTAAGAGGCAGAGTTGGGACACAAACCCAGGCTGCCTGCCCTGAAACCCAAGCCCACCAGATGATTGTCTTCCAAATGCAGAAATCCTTTCTGCAGCCCAACTTGGCCCAACTCTCTAGCTTTTGGGAGAAATACATTCCATTTTTTCCCATCGCCGAACCCGAAAACGAGGCATCTTTCCCTTCACATTTCACAGCCGAAATTCTTCTTGCACATAAAATCTATCAATCCTGCTGGCCCCCTTTCCTCTTCTGGGCATATAATACAGGCTGCTGGCATGTGTGTCTAAATAAACATCCATCAGCCTGGATCCTTGCAGACCGATTCCAAACATTGGCTCGACAGGGTGGCACTCGGGGCTTGCAAACCCGCCCTCTTGCCCCGACACACTTCGAGCACTCCCCTTTGTGCATCGAGGAAAACCAGGGCGGCTGGTGGTGTCTTGGGCTTATGCAGAACTTTGTAAAGACCTCTGTTAGGCAGAGGTGACCTCTGCTCCTGTCCTGCTTACCAAGCTAGGAGTGTTTCAGGGACCCGGGTGGAGGGACTGACATTTGCTGTCTCCTCTGTCTCAGGCTCTGGGCCACACATGTGACATACCTCGAGTCATTCCTTGCGGCAGGCCCAAGGAATGGCCCCATTTCTGGGAGGTTAAAAGGAGAGGCACATTTTTGCAGGTCATACGGCCACATTGAGGCAGCCCTGGGATTTTTGTGGCCTCCCCGTTATGCCAGCGAGATCATGCACTATTCATTCAAACCCATCTCCTTAGAGTCCCACAAAGGGTCTGGCCCAGCCGCCCAGCAAAATGTTTGTTGAGTGACTAACTGACCGAATAAAGGAACAAATGAACAAATTTCCGGGAGAACGGTGGAGCAGGAGCTCTCTGGAATGATTTAGGGGTCTCGTTCAGAAGCACAAACTAGACTGGAAGGGAACTGGCTAATAGAGTTGTTCCATACCTCAGACATGGATTGCACTTTTCAAAGTTTCAGAATACAGCCATATCAATAACATAGCTTAAAATCCTGCCAAAGGCATTTTCCACAAATCACCCTTTGTTCCTTCTGAGGCTGCATGAATGGAATTTGTTGGATCTGCTAAGTCAGGGTGGCCACTTTTTTTAGTTTGTTAATGGACGGGAAGGTTTTTCACGTTCTTTGAATGACTCGAACCATTTCTCAACAGAGAAGAGAGATACTACGAAAGCCATGCCTTATTGTGGTTGAGTTTACAAACCTGGTAAGTCTGAGTTTTAAAACCAACATTTGATCGTCTGGCATGAATTGTCCCTCATTTTTAGTGCCTCTTTCCCTTTTGTAATGGTTGCTAGAAGTTTCTTGGTAGAAGGCAGTTCAATGTCATCATCCATTCTCCCTGTTTCAGAGATGAAGACCTTGGTTTCCCAGGGAAAAGCAGCACAGCTGGAAACCAGCAAAGCTCACCCTGAAACCTGGGTCCCCTGTTACCCAGACAAAATTCTCTGCTTAAATATAACCCCAAGCAGATCGGGGCACCTGGGGGCTCATTTGGTTGAGTGCCTGACTCTTGGTTTCGGCTCAGGTCATGATCTCGCGGTTGTGGGGTTGGGCCCCACATCTGGCTCTGCGCTGAGCGTGGAGTCTGCTTCAGATTCTCTCTCTCCCTCTCTCTGGACCTCCCCCCCCCAACTGCTTGTGCAAACTCTCTCTCTAAAATAAATAAATAAAACAAAACCCCAAACCCGAGCGGATCGGTGTCACCATATGCAAACACGTGCACTGCTATCAGAGCCTTGTAGATATAGCGTGATAGCAAACACGCAAAAAATATTAAAAAATAAATTAAAAAAATAAATTTCCTTCTAAGCACACACACACAAATATGCAATATCCATACAAAAGAGCCTGAAAAGGAATGTACAAAATGTTAGTAGAGGTCATTCATTCCATGATAATGCATTGCCTCAATGGATCCCTGTCTATCGATAAGGCACTGAGCTACTCACAAGAGATACAGTTTGCAAAATGAGTGGATTCCTGCCTTGATGGATCTTGCTGTCAGGTAGGGGTGGAAGAAGAGGCAATATTAAGAATTATAAGTACAAATCGTGTTATTGCTATAAAGAAAGTTATTTCTGTAGGGTGGCATTATGGATGATTGTTATATTCTTTTTTGTTTTATGTCTTGCAAATTTCTTTAGATCTTACATTTCCTACCATGGCCTTTATTGACTTTATTATTAGAAGAGTAGAGAACTTTGGGGCGCCTGGGTGGCTCAGTCAGTTGAGTGCCTGCCTTCAGCTCAGATCATGATCCCAGGGTCCTGGGATCGAGCCCTGCATTGGGCTCCCAGCTCTGTGAGGAATCTGTTTCTCCCTCTCCTCTGCTGCTCCCCCTGGTTGTGCACTCACTCTCTCTGTCAAATAAATAAAATCTTAAAAAAAAAAGAAAAGAAAAGTAGAGAACTTCAAAAAAATACACACAACCACAAAACCCCCAAGTACCTGGGTAGTTTCGGGTGGCCCCACCCGGACAGCAGAGCCTTCAGGAGATGCCCGGACACGTGTGTGGAGGAGACAAAGACCTTCGTCCAGAGCTGTTGGGACTGTATTAGTTTCCTGCTGCTGCTGTAAGAAATTACCACAACCGTAGTGAGTGAAAACGACATCATTTCTTTCTCTCATAGTCCTGGGAGCCCCACGCCTGAAATTAATTTCACTGGGCTATAGAGTCAAGTGTTGACAGGGCTGGTTCCTTCGGAGGGTCTGGGGGCCTTGCTCTGTTTCTGGTGGCTATCTGCCACCCTTGGCTCTCAGTTCCCTTCCTCTGCCTTCCATCATCACGTGGCCTCTCCTTCCCATATTCCTGCTCTGCCTCGCTCTTACAAGGATTCTAGTGATTACATTGAGGGCCCACCTGGATAAGCCAGGGTCCCATTCCTATCTCAAGGTCCTTAACTTAATCACACCTGCAAAGTGCCTTTGCCGTATGTCACAACATTCACAGATCCCCGGGGGGTCAGAGCGGGGTGTCTTTGGGGACCATTATTCAGCCGCCATAGGGGCTTGTCAAAAGTTTGCAGCTCTCTTGATTTTATCAAATGTTAGCCAGTCTTAGAACAGCCCTTGCTTAATGTGGTGTGTGTGTGTGTGTGTGTTTGCTTGAGCAAAAAGAAAGGATGGAATGTCTGAGAATTCATTTGTGCCACAAACGTTTCTTGAATCTTTGCTAGCTGTCCTCATAACCCAACGGATCTGTTGTTATTGTAAAGAATTTGCTCGGTGGTTTGCATCAAAAATGGGAGAAATGGCTGGGTACACAAATAAAAAGAGAGAGTGAGGCAGAGAGGGGCGGGGAGGATTATTGTAAGCTAATGCTTGCATTTCAAACATTCAGTCCAGTGAAAACGTTGACATCCAGCATTGTGTATGTTCCTGGGAGAGAGCTCTCCGAGTTGTGTATCTCATGGGTGTCATTGGATGTTATTGTTGCCTTGCTAAATATTCATGGATGAATACGTGGAATAAATTCTCTTGTAAACTGACAGAGGGCAAGTAAGTCCTGTCCTTGAGCCTCTCATCTGCATCCTCATTTCTGAGAAACTGTCTATTTGGGCATGGGTGCGTGTGTGTGTCTGTGTGTGTGTGTGCGCGCGCATGTGTGGATGCTATGTACTCGGTTAATTTGAGCAGAAGAATCCCATTTTCAGAGGAGTGAAAGATGCATCTCCCAGTTTGGGGACCTCCAAGGGGCTGGTGGTTAGAGAAGGCAAGTTTTGCTCAGAGAATGGCTTTGGTAAAGCTGCTGCCTTGCTTCAAAACTAGCATCTTCAGGGTGCCTGGGGGGCTCAGTCAGTGAATCTTCTGCCTTCGGCGCAGGTCATGATCCTGGGGTCCTGGGATCGAGCCCTGTGTCAGGCTCCCTGTTCCGTGGGGAGCCTGCTTCTCCCTCTGCCTTCTGTTCCCCCTGCTTGTGCTCTCTCTCTCTCTCTGTTAAACAAATAAATAAAATCTTTAAAAAAAAGCTAGCATCTTCAGACCCATTAGGGGGTTGTGGCTTATTTGTTTGGAGGTAAGTTGGGTTTCAAGGATAGGGTGACAAAAAGCCGCCATGAGTGTATGTGCACACACACACTCACACCATACACACTCACAGAAAAGCTTCTTTCGGCTCAGGACAGAGTCCTTGAGGGTGACCATGGACCCCCGTGTTCCGGGTAGAGAGGGAGACCGTGGTGGGGAGACTTGAAGACACTGGATCACAGACCAAGGGGATGTAGAGAGGAAAAGGGAGGGACGGTGATTACTAGAGACTCTGCCCAGATGCCGCCTTCCCTAGGACACCTTCCTCGACCTTTTGTCTTGTCCTCCACCAGGTCCAGCCAGCTGCCAGGGCTAGAGACAGAATTGTGTCGCCTCCCCTCATCCCCACCAAATTAATATGTTAAAGCCCAATGTGCCATATGTGGAGATGAGGCCTTTGGGAGAGGAGTAGGTTTAGATAGAGTCGTGAAAGTGGGACCCTCACGATGGGATTAGCATCCTTAAAGAAGAGACGCCAGGGCACTCCCGACCCCCCGTGTCTCCCCCCGCAATGTGAGGACGCAGTGAGAAGGCAGCTGTCTGCAAGCCAGGAAAAGACCTTTCACCAGAATCCAAGCATGCTGCCTCGTGATCTGGGACTTCCAGCCCCACAACCGTGAGAAAACAAATGTCTGCTGTCTAAGCCCCCCAGTCTGTGGGATTTCGTCATGGCGGCCCGAGCGGACGGAGACCCCCAGCCTTGGGGTTTTCATGGCACACTGGGCAGGCATCCACTAGGGCTAACTATGATTGTTGGTTGGCTTGCCTGTCTCCCCGGAGCATCTGTGGGCTGCCTAAGGTCAGAGATCCCCTTACTGCTCTAGCCTTAGCATCCCCTCCACGTTCCGTGAACGTAGTAGGTGTTCAGGGCAGACACTGGCTGCAGTTCTCCAACGTCTGTTCACCCCGTTTTCCAGAGTCATAGAACACTTAGCACCCGTCCGCTCAGAATAAGAACTGCATCCCTCTGCCTTCTGCGCAGCTTGGCGTAACCGCGTGACTGTGTTTGGGCCAATGGGAATGTGATAGAACCCAAGGGTTGGACTTCCGTGTCATACCCTTGAAGAGTAAGCACACACCTTCCCCTCTCCCATTGGCCTGGAATTCAGACATGACAGAAAGCCACTTGGGACATGCGGTCCCGGCAGCACCCACGGAGGACACAGCAAAAAGACTGAATGGGCCCGGCCTATTACCTTGGCAGGGCGCCCTCCAGCCCTGAGAGAGGATTACAATTCTTGAGGAGGATCTGTTCTTTGGGGTCTCTGTTCCAGTAGCCGCTTTAAACACTCATACAATTCTTAAGATGTTTGCTCACTGAGAGACCGCAGGCTCTGAGACTTGTTTGGATGCCCTGGCCACGATTCCTCGCTGTCTCCTCACTGCAGACAAAATGGCAGACCCCATCCCCACCCAAGATGGCCCCGTCTCACTTTCAAAAACCTGTGAATATGGTTTTTCTTACAGGCAAAAGGAACTTTGCAGGTGGAATTAAGTGAGGGAACGTGAGCCGAGGACATCGTCCTGGATTATCTCGATGGGCCCAACACAATCACAGGGGTGCTTACCAGCAAGTTGTGACAACGGAAGCAGAGGTCCGCGGGAGGGGACTTTGAATTCAGGTGGTCAGAAGGAGCTGGGCAGGAATCTGCTCTACCCCCCACAGGCGGTGTCCCAAACACTCCAAGTCCCCCGCACGTGAGGGAGGCCCTGGGAGGGCTCGATCTCAGCTGTGAGTTCCAGGCCCCCGGATTTCAGTAGTTCGCTGGGCTCTCTGACTCCCCTCCCGGCCTGCGAGCTCCAAGGGCAGCGCCCGTGCGATCCCCTCTTCCCTCCCATCCAGCAGGCTTTCCGGTTTCCCTCCATCACGGCCCACTCTCGCCGTGCTCAGAAATCTTTGTTGACTGTCTGTGGAGTCCGGGCTCCTCAGCACGGCACGCAAAGGCCTTCACCCTGAGGAACAAGTCCCATCCATGTCAATGCGAATGGTGGGTATTCATCCTTTCTGATGGCTGCGTAATATTCCATGGTGTCTATGGACCACATCTTCTTTATCCATTCGTCTGGTGAAGGGCATCTCGGCTGCTTCCACAGGTTGTCGATCGTGAACATGGCTGCTATGAACATTGGGGTGCATGGGCCTAGAACCAGAGGATGTCAGAGTTGCCAGGCCTCCCACTCCTCCAGCCTCCTCCTCTGTGCCATAAGGTGGGGGAAGGGGGCCAGGGAGCTTAGGCGACTTGCCTGAGGTCCCACAGAGTCAAAGGCAGGAGAAGGATGAAAACTTGGGTCTCCTGATGCCAAGGTTCGGTCCTCCTTTCCAGGCGTCGCCCTGCCTCTCATTCTATTTCTTCCTCCCTTGAGATTAGCCCTTTCAGGCCCATGGGAACAAATTAGACCCCTCTGTGCGCCTTTCCTGAGCGTCACCTTTCCAAGGACAGAGGGTTGTCTGTGATCACACATCTCCGAACTCAGTGCAATTCATGAGAGGGATGATTTGAGCAGAAGCACTAGAGGACCCCCTTCCCACTCCCCCCAACCCACGTCTGGTTCTCCTTTCCCTCTGGGCACCTGTGGCCACCCCACGTCCTGCCCCCTGCCACTAGAGAAGCCAGGGGACCCGTTCTGGCCCATAGGCTGCAAGAGGGAGTGACATACATCTCTTCCTATCTGCAGCATTTAATGCTGGTGAGGAGACCCTCCAGCACTTTCTATTCTTGCTGCCGTGACTGAGAGGCCACATGCATAGATGGTTCGGCCACAAGATGGCGGAGCCACGTCGCCCTGCGTCCCCGAGTGACTGTGACACAGAGTGCCCTGCCCGGGGACACTTCACCCGAGTGGGACTAACCATGTTGTGTTGAGCAACCGAGATCTCAAGGTCGCGTGTGACAGCAGCAGACCCTAGAGCCTTCTGGTGATTACAAACGGGGACTGCTTTGTGCAGAACCCGGCCCTTCCTCTGGAAACAGAGCCATCAAACACCCCATCAGTGGCCATTCGTGGTGGCGGGGGGCTGGGGCAGCATGAATTCATAGTGAAGGAGTTGACTTGCCTGTTGTAGCAGACAGAAAGCAAAGTGGTTCTCAGACTGATGTGCCGCAGGGTGGTGGCGGGGGAGGGGCGGGGAGCGTTCTAGGCATATCTAGATTCTTCTCAGTTCTGCAACCCCCGATCCTGATTCTTGAGGTCTGAGGCCGAGCTGGGAATCTGCATTTTTTTAACAGGCAGCCCAGGGGAGTCTGCTACATGAGGTCTTGGCTCCGGCCTTGACGAATCCTCACGTGACGCTCCTGGGAGACCCGGATTTGAGTCCGGATTCCGTCACTAGCAGCTGGCTTTGGGGAAGGCAGTTCAACTCTCAGAACCTCAACCACTTCTTCTATAAAATTACAGAAAATGCTACTTGACTCCCAGGGCCGTGTAAGAATTCAGTGCGGTAAAGTGCTTTAGCATAAGGCCGGGCGCAAAGTGAGCATTTAGTACGGGTTCCTAGTTTCGGTGACAGTGGTGGTGGTAATTATTACAGGGCTTTATTACTAAGAAGAGAAATCTGTGCGTTTTGAACAGGGCGGAGGTGCGGCGGGCAAACTTCTCGAGGAAGAACAGCGTATGACCGAGTAGCCCCAACTCCGGCTCAGAGTCACCGGCCTGCGGGGGTCTGTCAGGCTAATTCCTGCCACCATCACCCTGCTGGGCACCCGTGAGCTCTTCTTGTAAAATCCCGTGAAAGGCCAGGGCACAGATGTGCTCCCAGGAGAAGGGACACTGGCAGGTACACGGCATGGGTCCACGACCACGAGCCACACCAGCGACACTCTGGCAGAGCGTGGGCCCTCGTGTCTCTGGAACACAGGCCCCTCACGGTGTCTTCAGGATGTGCCGTGTGTTTCGCATTTGGGAGCGTGGGTCTCGCCGGCAAATTCCATGAGTAAATAGGAGCCCTTTCCTCGACCTACTGTGTCATCACAGTGGGGGAGCGGCGGGCCCTGGCTCATTTCTTTGGGGATCACACCAGCTTTAATCTTTTTTTCTCCTTCTGTCTGCTCCCACCCCCCGGCCCGAGCAAGCCACATACCAGGGGAGGAGAGGAGAAAGTGAGCCGAAGTTCGAGGGGCCTCTGCTCCGGGACTCTGGCTTTCCTGGCCCTTGGCCCGCTCACCCTGCAGACACCGGGCCCCAGCGCCAGGAAGCTGACGCTCCACATGTTTGCTTTTCTCGTGGGTGGAGCTCATGGGTGCTGGCGGGAGGTGCTCAGTCCCGGCTGGGGACTGACCGGCAGACCAGAGGCCAGATGATAGATGGGAAAGGAAAAGGCCTTTGCCTCCCTAACCCAATCCGTTATATATAAAGCAATCCGTTATTCAGGAGCTGGTTAGCGAATTAAGGACCTCCTTGGAGCCTTCCCCTGCGGCCTGGCAGGGTGCACGAGGGCCCCCGGAAGAGGAGAGAAGAGGCATCTGGAGCTCGGCACGCCCCGGCGGCTCGGGGTCACGAGGGGTCGTGGGACTCCAGGTATGCCGAGCCCACCCCAGGCTTGCAGAACCCCCAGGAGAAGTCTTCTCCCCTCTCCTAGCTCTGCTTTCGTTATCTGCGGGGAGGTCACGAACCCTGGGCTGCCTGCCTGCCGAGTCCGGCTGGGGCGGGGGGAGAAGGTGGGGGGCCTCGGGTGCCGACCAAGTGGGTCTGACCGCGAGCAGGGGTTGTACATTCACCTGCCAAAAACCTGGCGAGAGACGACGTGGAGCCCATTCGCTGTAGCGGAGGTCTGGGGTTTCTGTGGGCTCCATTTGCCTGCCAACCCCATTTGGCCAAGGCTCAGGACTCAGGCCCAGATTTCGCCAGGCTGGAGTCAGTGTGTCTGGATGCTGTGTCCATACTCCCGGGTCACTGGGTAGCCTTCCATCAACCCTCCGCCCGCGTCATCTATGCCGGAGCTCATCTCCTGCTCCAGCAGCCTTTCCTGCCGTGTGCCAAGCTCTGCGTTAGGTAGAAACATGCATACGACATGGCGTATTCGTTTCCTACAGTTGCTAGAACAAAGCACAAGTTTGCTGGCTGTAGACAAACGGACTTACTCTTTGGTAGTTCTGGAAATCAGGAACTGGATATGGGGTGAAAATCAAGAAGTCAGCTGGGCAGGTGCCTTTTTGGGGTCTCTAGGGAGAATTATTTCCTGCCTTTCCCAGCTTCTAGGGGCCGCCTGAATTCCTTGGCTTGGGACCCCTTCTTTCATCTTCCAGCCAGATGTGTAATATTTCCAGATCTCTGTGATTGGCTTCACATTGCCTTCTCCTCTCTCTCCTCGGATCCTCAGCAAGAACCCTGCCTTTTGCGACAAGGACCCTCATGATGACACTGGGCGCGCTCAGATAATCCGGGATACCCTCCCCCATCTCGATGTCAATTAATCACACCTGCAAAGTTTCTTCTTACGTGCAAGGTGACACAGCCACAGGTTCCAGGGATCAGGAGGTGGGGTCTTTGGGGACCTTTGTTCAGCCCACCAGACCTATTCTCTGCCCTCTAGGCAGAGGGGACGGGCAGCACCCCTACGTTCCGGATGCTGGCATGCTAGTCACCCCTGGTCCCAGTATGCCTCTCGGTGACCCACGTTCCACCGGGACGCTCCCCCAAAAAGGAACATGTCGGGATCGGACTTAAACCATTGACCTAGTTAGCAGGACGAAGGAATTGGGCTCCTGGGGGGGGCCATCGTTAAATTATTTAGCACTGTGTGCACTGGAAGGCCATTATATAAAGTAGCGAATTATAAACACCAACTTCCACAATAAGGTAATAAAATAAATAATACATTAACGAGGTGCCGTGCTCCGGAGTCGGAGTGGCTGGTGGTAACGGAGGCCTGCCGGGCGCAAGGCCATAAAGCTGCGGGCGCTGAGTGATGCTGCCTTACGGCGGGGCTGGCCGGGTCTCCTGCCTGCCCGGCCTGCTGGTGCCCAGGCTCCAGGGCACAGGGGTCACCACCAATGCCAAGGCGGTCGGGACGCCTCGCTCTGGAGCCCGCTGTGGGGTTTTCCGTGAAGCTACGGGGCCCCTTACCTCTGGGCTTCTGTCGCCTGCCCTCCTGAGATGCCCATTGAGCTTAGAGACGCCATAGGGTGAGTTGCAAGGCTTGAGCCCCGGTGGCCTGGGTTCGAATCCTGGCTCTGCCTCTTACTAAGCCCTGGTCTCCTCATTTGAGAAACGCATGGTGCTGAGAGCATCTGTCTGGTCGAGCCATTGTGAGGTCAGCTGGGAGCACCACGTGATGCTCCGGGTGACAAGATGACAATCAGCTATCAGTATCGTGGCCGGCCGACTAACGGTCCCCAAAGGTGGCCGGGTCCCAATCCCAATCCCTGGAGTCTGTGAATATGCCACCATACACAGCAAAGGGGGCATTGTCTTCAAGTCAAAGATCTTGAGATGGAGAGATTATCCTGGACGATCCGGGTGGGTCCTAAAGGTAATCGCGAGTGTTCTTACAAAGGGAGGCAGAGGGGAGTTTGCACAGAAGACCGAGCAGCGACCAAAGCCAGATGCTGCAGTGCCGGCTTTGAAGAGGGCGGAAGGGGCCAGGAGCCAAGGAATGCAAGGAACGGAGCTCTAGAAGCAGGAAAAGGCCAGTGGAGTGACTCTGTCCTAGTCCCTCCAGGGGAGCTCAGCCCTGCCGGCACCCAGATTTCTGCCACTGAAACCAGGTTTGGGCTTCCGGCCTCCAGAACAGCGAGAGACTAGATGGTGGTGGCCTAAACCAAAGGGTTTGCGGTGATTTGTTACGGCAGCCGCAGGAAAATGCAACAGTGATCGTTCACGGCCCAGGTCTGCGTGTTGTCATAGGGAATGCACGAGGCCTCGCTCCCTCTGTCCTCCAGCTACTTCCGGCTCCTGGATCTGCACAGTCAATATTTGTTGAGTACTTAGTATGTTCCAAGTGCTTTTTTTTTTGTTTTTTCCTGTGTTAGACCTACAAAAATAAGGCAAGGTGGCACGCCGTCTAGTGGAAATAGAAAGCTTGCCCATAGGGTCAAGAAAGTAGACGATCTGGGGGTTCTGAGATCACACTGATGTGGATTTCAATCCTAGCTCTACTTAGCTGTGTGTCTCTGGGCAAAGCGTTAACCTCTCAGGGCCTCCCAGTCTGGGTCTTTAAAGTGAGAGAGATACTAATAGTATCTCCCTCACGGTGTCTGTGTAGGGACTAAATAAGTGTACACAAAAAGATTTTAGGGCAATAACTGAGGCATACATCACTTACTAAGTGTTAGCTTTTATTTTGAGAGAACGAAACAGGAAGCCCATATTTCATTTAAGTCAGAAACGTTCTTTCTGCATTCCTGGCAGAGGGAGCAGGATGTGCAAGGGCCCTGGGGCAGGAAGAAGTTGTGAATTCAAGAAACTAGACACAGACTAGAGGAGAGCATAGCATCAAGCGAGGATGTGGGGCAAGCTGAGGCCACATGAAGCAAGTTCTTGGAAGCCACTGAGAGGATGTGATCTGTGTCCTGGTAGCCGTGGAAAACTTTGGAATGGTTTTTAGTCAGGGGGGTGGTGTGGTGTGATTGGCACCCTTTAAAGATTACACTGATGGCTGAATGGAGGCAGGAAGAGAGGGGAGTCAGAGAGGCTACGGGCAGAATTGAGAAAGGTTTTAGCAATTTGGAGGGGAGAGTGAGGCGATCCCTGCTTCACAGGGACAGGTGTCTTGGATTAGGATCAAGAAAACTAAGAAGCTGAGTAGAAGTCAGAGACCGTCCTGTCCAGGGCTGCCATGTACAGCGGAGCAGGCTGTTCACTGCACAAGGGTACACTTGCAGGGTACCCTGCCCTGGTATAACCCCGGCCGTGGTCATCGTGGGGATGGGACCGAACACATCTCAAGGCTCCAGCATCTGTGGTGGGGGCAGAACAGTGGGGAGGGGCCGCTGCTCAGCATTTGAGGGATTTCCAGCAGGGCTCCTAGCCTGTCTGCCTCCTTTTGTTCTTCTGGGAAAGAGGACAACACATTCTCCTCCACTCTGCTCACCAGAGTCCCGGGGTTCAGAAAAGATGCAGGGAAACTGCACAGCACCCAGCCCTCCCTCCAAACAGCCAGGTCCCCACAGTGGGAGGCATCACGCGTGTGTTAACTGTTATCTTGCTAGTTTCCGCAGAGCGCTCCCGCCCCACCTCTGCACACGGACTCCTGACGTCCCGGTCCCCGAGAGATCTTCCCGGACCACCAGTGGTCCTCTGTTTCTCTTAACACTGCTTCCTTCCCAGCGATCATCCCCGTTCGTACTTAGCTTTCTATTTTGTTTTGGTTTCTTTCGCCTCATGAAACTATAAAGTGCATCCATCCCTTCTATCTCAGCCACTTTTTACCTCCGGGGCCTAGAACCATGCCTGGTATATATTAGGGGCTTGATAAATATTCGTTGAGTGACTTGAAGGAATGAATGGAGTTAGGGCACCCAGAGAACCCCTCCGTATGTCTCATATGTGCCGACACCCTAGTACTAACTGGGGGCGTATGCACGGGGGCTGCACTGAGGCTGACTGAAGTGGGGAACGGGGACAGGTGTCTGCTTGTCCTTTCTAGAAAGCGGCAAAGAAGCTGAGGAGGTGGGGTGGAGGCATTGAAACTTGGACATTTGAAGATGAACAAAAGACAAAAGGGATAGGTGTGTATTTTAAGTTTTTCGAGACTTTTCTGCCTTTCCCAGGCCATGCCCGGTGCCTAGGATCACCCAGCTTGTCCCTTGTCCCCCACAGGCGTCAGTCAAGAACGGTTGATCTGAGGTCCCTTCCGTCTGATTTCCCAGAATGAGAAAGCCAGGTCATGGAGACTTTAAAAGGGCACTAAAAAAGCGGGCTCCTTTGATTCGGATCCATTGGGTGTTAATGATGAATTGTGAGGATGTCTTGGAGAGGTGTTTCGGAGCCTCCGGGATCCTTTCGTGGAGGCTCCCGTGGAGAGGGGTTTTAGACGTGCGACTGAGAGATCGCTCTGTGGTTTCCCTCTGCCGGGCAGCTGTGGCAGAGGAAGAAAGCCTCGGAGCCTTGTCCCACGTCCTGCTTGAGTTTCTGGGAAATTTGGTCTCGCCCATCTGCTCTGATCTCTCTCTCAGCTACCGAAACCAGCCTACCTCCCCGCCTTGAATTTTCCGGAATGCACTTAGGACTCGTTTTGGAGAGAAGCTCCTTGGAGCGAGCGATCTCTGCGTCTTGGTGAACTCTTCAACGCAAATGTAGAAAAATTAAATTTTTTTCGTAATGAGATTTCTCTAACGTCAATTTATTTATTGGATGCTTTCTGAGCTGTCCTCAGGTGCGGAGGCTGTGGCCCCAGACCCTGGCTCAGTCATATAGGATTTCACTAATCAGAAGGGTTTGGAAAATATTTTACCCTTGACAGTGACCTGTATTACAATTAAAGCTTATGATGGGGGCCTCTTATTTGCCTAAGGAGACAACAAGATTTGCTATGTAATTTGAGAAGCACTTACAGTACAGCTAGCATTCTGTAAGCTGATTATAAATAAAGTTCAGCCCAACTGCTTCCCTAAGAATATCAGGATTCACAGTCAAAGAAAAGGACACAACCCCGATGCGCAGTTGCTTTGCATTGCTTTTGTACGTAAATCAGATTTTCTTAGCAACTGCTGCATATCATGTTTATTAAACACCTCCTGGTTATTACAGAGCAGGGTACTAAAAAATCCCTCTCAAAGTCTCAGAAAATCTTTTCGCACATCAACTATTTTAAAAGTCTCACAGGGGTGGGGGTGGGGGGGCGCGCAGCCTTCCTTCTGCAGAAGGAGGCACTTTGGGAACTCTGGGTATTGGGTGGGCTCTAGGAGTCACGCGATGAGAGGGCTTGATTTTATTTTATTTTTTTTCTCATTTTGTTTTCTCCCCAGCAAAGCAACTGGTTGGGTCCCTACGCTGTGGTCCTCAAGGCCCCGCCCAAAGAACGGGAAATGAATCTTTCCTTTTGTCACTGCAAACAGAGAACTGGGGACTCTGAGTTCCAAGGGACTTGGGCCACTGCTGGTGGGTCAGAGGAGGAGACCATGGAGCGGAGCGGGGAGGCGACGTGTGCCCACATGGGAGCGAAGGGGCAGAGTGCCTTCCCGCAGTCCTGGGCTCTGCCTCAGCGCACAAAAGCTTTCCAGCTCCTTCTATGCATCCAGCCATATTCTTAACGTCTAGGATCGGAACAGTGCACACTTAGAGAAAGCAAAAGGTGAAGCCTGCCGCCCCCACTGCTCCCCTCCCAAGGCCACCTCCCTCCTCCCGGCTACACACGGTGTGACAAGCAAGATGCCCATGCGATTAAGGCCCTGGATGATCCAGTGGGCATTAAATGTAATCGCCAATGTCCTTAGAAGGAAGATGCAGAGGGAGGTTGATGCAGCCTCTGACCTCTTTTGCTAGGCAACTCTATATAACATATATAGGTATTTGTACATATTTGGTTGGTGTTTTTCCATCAACAACATCACGCTGCACAAATCAGGTTTGTCCTTCCCTTAACTACAGCTCGGCGATCTTTTGCTATCGGTACGTGCAAATCTGCCTCTCACTTTTTGCTGGTTAAGTAGTATTCCACGACACTGACAAACACTGTGCATTCAACCTTTCCCCTTAACTCCCTTCCACCTTTTTTTTCCTTTCTTTTTTTTTTTTTTTTTTTGCATTTACAAGAGACGTTCCGGCGAACACCTTACACAAGCTATCTGCATGGGTATTTGAGAATTTCTCCGAGATAGATGCCTGGGAGTGAAACCGCTGGGTCAAAGGGTATGCGCAGTTTAAATTTTAATAGACGCTGCTGCCCGATTGTTCTCTGAAAGGACTGAACTAATTCCCATTCCCACCAGGGGTACTGGAAGCTCTTCCAGGCAGGCAGATAACTTTGCTGACGGTTTCGCATTAAGGACTTTATTTTAAAAGACGGTATTCCAATTCCAATTAAGGATCTTATAAAAAGAAATAAAGCCTTAAAAATATTATGCAACTCCAGATTCCATGGTAGAAGGAATTAGCAAAGGCGGAAAGAGAGGGAAAAAAGTTAATAAAAGCCCACATCGCCCAGAATTCCCCCAACCACTGACAATAACACTTAGTGAGCTCTTCTTCTAGGGTTTTCCTAAGCAGAAGAGACGCTTCCGTAATACAGACGCGGGATCACAAGGCACACACTGTCGGAGGGCTCTCATCTACCTGCGGATTTAGAGCCCTGACCGTGGCCGCTCACTACCACGAATTCGCACAGTCATTTCAAGGCTGGACGATAGTTTTCGATCCCTTACGGTTGGATGCTTGGCATGTTTCCAGTTCTCTGCCATCTCGAGCAACGCCGTGACTTCTGCCCAGGCGTCCGCGTGCCCGTGTCGCATCTTGCATATTTATCTCACCCTTCGTTCCTGCTTCTCTGCTCTTGTCCCAGAGCCCCCTTGGAGGCTCCTGAAGCAGGCTGCTGTCCCTTGCTCACTGGTGGCATTTTCCAGTGGAGCTCCCTGGGCTCGCCCACCTCTGCTTCTCCCTCCCGGCGCCATCAGGGACGGCCCTGACCTCCTGAAATGACAAAGCCCGCCTCTGCCCAGAGAGGCCTGTGTTGGTTTCCCGGGGCTGCCCTCACGTGGTCGACAGACCTGCATTCCCTCCCAATCCGAGGCTCTACGTCCGACGTCCGGGTGCTATCTGGAGAGCTCGAGGGGAGACTCCGTCTGCCTCTTCCAGCTTCTGGAGGCTCCTGGCCTCACCTCATGCCGATCTCTGCCTTGGCCTTCGTGTGGCCTTCTCCTCTGTCTCTGTGTGTCTCTTATAAGGGCTTCGAAGGTCAGGTCCAGGCCCCTCCCCCTCCCCTAATCCAAGATGATCTCACCCTGAGACCCTTCCCTTAATTACGTCTGCGAAGACCCTTTTTCCACAGAGGGTCACATTCCCAGCTTTCGGGGAGCCACACTGAAGCCACGACAAGACGCTTCCCGGGATCGCCTTTCCCCACTAGAGCCGCCTCCCCCCATCGCTGCACCTTCGCCACGTCCTCTGCGCTTAGAAAACCCCTTCTCGCCGCCAGAGCGCTCCGGCGCCTGTGGGTGCTGAAAGCTTTTGAAACCATGGCTTTTGGGGCTGCTCCTCAAGTCTTGGCCAAAGAATGAGACCCTGTTTGGGGGCGGCCCCGTGTCCCATATGCTTCTCCGAGAAGATCTTAATCATTTGCCTCCTCCGAGGGTGGTTCGTACACTTGCCCCTTTATCCAGCCCTAGCCTTATGCATCGTGGCCCGAGACATGAGGCCAAGTGGGGCCGGGGTCTGGGATCCCTTAGACAAGCAGGAATGGCACCAACCAAGATAGTAGGATTGTGCACGAACATCCAGAACCATAAGGTAAGAAAAAGTAAGACAGCTTTGTTGGCATTCCAGAGCCTTCTGTTCCTGTGGACACCTTCTGGACCTTGGCAAATCTCCATTCTCTATGGGCAGGTTCGATTTTTAGAAACGGTCACGAGCCACAGGGGACTAGAACAATTCATGAGATGGATGACAAAAAGGCTGGAGAAACCATTTGGAGTGAAGAAGGATGGGGGATGAGAAGCCAGGGGTGGGAGGTGGGAGGTGGGCGGAGAGCAACTCTGGAGGTGCCCTTGGGGATGGCGAGCCCCTCAAGTCACTGCTCCGCCGGGGACCCCCCCAGGCAGACTCCAAAATACTCACATTTTTGTCCTGAAAAAAGACAGGAGCACATTGTTCTTTCTGTCACTCAAAAACCAGGGTAGCCGTTTGGTGGGGGACACTTGCTTCTTTGCTTCCCAGCTCCTTCTCCCGCCCCAGTGCAGACGTGGACTTGGGGTATTTGATCAGAAATCCCACCGAAGCTCCAGCCTCGCCGTTTGCTCTGAGCCCTTTTGGTTTTGAGCCAAAAAATGTGGGCATCAACAGGACACAGAGAGTCGTTGCCTATTGTGTTGTGTGTGTGTGTGTGTGTCTGTGTGATTGAAAGTATAGACACAATAAAACAACTTCCCGGGTCCAGTCACCATCACTTCGTAAGCCAAAGGAGGCCTTAGCAGCAAAAAAGTAGCAATCCCATCACGTCTGAGTAAAGAAATCCTTCGAATTGAATAGATTTCGCTTTAAGAAAATCTTAACCATAGGAGTCTCGTTTTTCTCACTTGGCTGCTGGTTAGTGACAACTTTGTTGATAAAGTGACGCTAGCCGACAATGAATGGGAACCGGAAGACTCAAAGCCGCAGAGTCCGGTGGTACCATCTAGGGGACCTTGAACCCCAAAGCAACTCTGCAAGGCAGACACTGTGGTCCCACATTCCGTGGGAGGCTAGGTCACTTTGCTCACGAGCACCCAGTGGCCCGTGCTGGGGAGGACTGGGAACCCGTGGGCCTGACTCCAAACCCTGTGTCCCTTCCCACCCTCCGCACTGTGTGCCAGCCGGCCTGAGCGCACTCTCTGGGGAAGGCACCGAGGGCTTCACACGCACCGGCACGGGACTTGGTGGAGCCTGTCCCCTGGGGGAGGCCGGGACAGGCCCTGGGGTTAGGGACTGGGATAAATTCCCCCCCACCCCCGACCCTGACGGGACGGAACCAGCCTGTTGATGCAAAACCACAAATGACACACGGCTGGGAAAGCCGGGTCACTGAGAGAGGTTGCAGGGTGGGGGGATCTGGGGGGAGATGGCACAGGAGGCAGGCAAGTATTTTATCTTTAATCGACATGGAATCTGAACGTGCAGATGATAAAGTTTCCACCAACCAACCACCAGGAGCAGGCAAGTCTTTCCGGAGGGCGGAAAGACTTGATCATTTACATCACTTTTAAAGATGTGTGTTCCCTTTGAACTGCTAATTCCATAGCTAGGAAATTATTATTGTTATTTAAGATTTATTATTTATTTTGAGAGAGAAAGAGCACGCACACGAGTCGGAGGGAAGGGGCAGAGGGAGAGTCTTAAGCAGATTCCTCGCCCAGTGTGGAGCCCCACGGGGGGCTCGATCTCATGACCCTGAGATCACGACCTGAGCCGCAACCCAAAGTCAGGTGCTCAACCGACTGTGCCACCCAGGAACCCCATCTAGGAAATGATTTTAAGGGCATAATCAGAGAATGTGTGCAAAGGCGAACATCTCAAGGACCTTCACTATAGTCCTCCCTGTGATACGTGAAGCTTATTTGAAATATAAACTTCTGTCCTCGAAGAGAGGGCTGCTCCATAAAGAAGCATAAACCGCGTCGGGTCATGCATGGATTCTAGGTCAAGTACTCTCATCAAAGAAGAGACAGAGAGGGGTCTGGGGCCAGGCATGGCTGGAGGCTGAGTCTGTGACCTTGAGCAGGTCACAACCTCTTTGATGCTCAGTTTGGGGCTAAGGACGTGGCAAGAAGAGAAGCAGCCTCCCCAGAGTCACCGCGACGTGCGAGGTGCAGGACAACAATCGAATCGAATCTGTCAATGGGTGGGGGTCCCCGGAGAGGGGAGACACTCCTTACAGGTGTAAGTGGGAGTTGTCATTTTAAAAACTCATTTCCAACCTCAGCTCTAAACCCTTTGCATTACAGCAGCCTGGCGCAGGGCAAGTCAGAGACAGGGCTGAGCTAAAGACCGCGGTGGCGGGGGGAGGCTGCCCGCCCGCACGAGGTAGGCCCTGGGGCTCCCTGCTCCTGGCAGCCCCGCCGCTCGAATGGGGGTGCAGAACCGCAGGTCTGTGCCACTTGGGTCATTTACGCTCCCCTGGTATTTAGCACGAGAGGAGGAGTAATTGCCCTGGCAGTGTCCTGGCTGAATTCCAATTTGGGTGATTACATTCTGCCTACTTAAAATTCCCCTCTCTGGTATCCATGGTAGAAGCAATTCTTCAAACCCTCTCCTGTTAGGGAGAAAAAAAATGAAAAGAAAGGAACCGGCCTCGTCTTCTCCAGCACGAAGTATATAGGACTGCTCCGAGCACCAGGAGTGGTTTCTTTTTAAACAGGGACTCAACGATCCCCCTTGGAATAAATCTGTCACACAGGCTGGAATTTTCCAGAAAGGAAGATTCCGTTTAAGGAGGGGGAAGCCGAGGGGGTGGGGGGCTATGCGTCTGAACGTGGAGAATACTTATGTGGAGAGAGTCTCTTGGGGGAGGCTGCCCGGTTGCCTGCTCAGGTCGGGCGCCGTGGGGCTGCAGCTCAGACCTCAGACGCTCCCCTACCCGGACCCCCGCACCCCCAAGCCCTCCCCAGAACGCCTCCCGCCTGTTGCATGCTCCGTATTGCTTAATTATAGAATATGAAATTGTTTCCTTTCATTTGGATGCTATTGGGAATGATGTATGGATAACAGCTTGAGAATTCAAATTATACTACAGATCAACATGACCCGAGAGAAGAAAAAATGTTTTGACTATTACACTAAACAAACCGGGCTGGGTGTCAGAGAGACACGGGCTATGCAAAGCTCCCCGTGCGTGATTTGCACCCGTCCTAAGTGGCTTTATTAATTAAAGCCAGCCAGGACTTTGCAATGTTTGTACCTAATGTGTTTTCTCAGCACACACACACACACAACAAATGGGTCCGTAAAAAAGCAGGAAAGTTGGATTTCATAAAGTTTGCCCCTCCCTCCGTGCCCTTACTTGCAAGTGATCCTTCAGAAGTCTCAGCTTCCCGTGGCCACCGCTCGGAAAGAATCACAATTAACCCCTGATTTACGGGAGGGCTGGAGCGTATGAAATATGGGAAAGGTCTGCCTCAGAGGGAGAAACGCAGTGAGAGTCCTGGGCCGGGACGATGCGGGAAAGCCTGTCTTCCATCACTGTGTCTGTGCTCTGGAATTTACAGCAGCTGAACGGAAAGGCAGGACGCTCGAGGCAGATGAAGCCCGCACATCTCAGTGTGGGTGTACCCGTGTATCCCCCCGTGTGGCACAAAAGGCAAGTGCCCCTGCACAGCCCCGTGTTCGTCCTTCCCCTTGCAGGCAGCGATGGCCGCAAGCTAATTCTTTTAGGGCGGTTTGGGCGCTTTTCAAACCTCCTCGGTGTTGGCTCGAGATGGGAATCACACACGATTAAACCGTACCTCCTTTAGCCGTCCGCTCTCAGATAAGACAAATAGTCAAGGTTGCATCTCGCCGTGGTTTCTGGTTTCGTTCTGCGGATGCGGATGTAAGCCGAAAGGAGTTGTGCTGCCTGGAAATCCGAGTAACTTGCAGGGATGTGCCCAGGCA